>CM067062.1:27380429-27600429 GCA_033980235.1 Diadema setosum
ATGTGATGGTTTTGAAATATAATGACGTCATCATACTAAAAATTGTGATTAAAGGTAAAGACTCAAAATCAGACAAGTTTACGTGTTATGTCTATGGGAGGTGATTTTTTTTTAAACCATGCATTGACTTGACAACGTTTAAGCACCTTTACCTCATCTGATTTTGCTCCATTTCCTCTGAAACATACGTATGTTGTAGCTGAGACAATAAGCTTTAGTAATCGTGCATTTTATGTTTTCAAATCTCCTCATTAGGTTGATAATTTTGTAGTTTAAAACTGAAAATGAGAATGCAATCTGTACAGAACGATTCCCAATTTATCTTTGCAACTGTATATTGATCGAATCCACGCTGCCACTTGTGAGAAGTTGAATAGCGCCATCACAAGTCAACCAGTCACGACAGTGTTATTATACATTTAAGTTTTGCACTCGGTCTTCAGGACAGCCGTGTGGCGTAATCGCTTAGCGCGCTGGGTGTTCATAATGCCATACCGGAAGGAGAGAAGTTCGACTCCCGCAGGATTTTTCCCGTTTTTTCTTTTTCTTTTTTTTTCGGCAATTCAGCTTTACTCCGATGTCATTTATCATATTATTTTATTAAGTGTACGTAACCCGTGAACACGGCTGCTCTATTTCCCTTGTTTTGTATTGGAGTTTGGACATTGCGTTTGCTTCATTAATTTTGTCACACTTAATGTTGTAAATTGCCCCTTGTTACAGTGTCCCGTTTGCCACCTTTCGTTTGCTCTTTCCTTTTCTCTTCATTGGCTCTTGTTACATTGTAACAGGATAGGTAGGAACATGTACGTTTAGATAACTGGCAGGAATGGGAGCTGAATTGATTAACTCTAGTCCAGGTGTATGGCGTCTCGCTCATCTCTTTGAAATTCCAGGTTGTTATTGTTTGACCCAATAACGAAGTTGTAGACAGGTTTTATGTTGCTATAGAGGTATCTTGTGCCACATAAATGGAAGGCATCACGGTTTAGTAGTAGTAATGAATCTTTTCATGTTGTAAATGATATAAAGATATGAATTTCACATCCAATCTTCGGAACAGCCGTGTGGCTTTATAGTCGCTTAGCGCGCTCCATGGTCATTATGCACTACCTTCGAGACCCACAGGACGCTATTATTTTTTTCTCTCTCTCTTTCTTTGTTTTTCGTTTGGCAGTTCAGCTTCATTCCGATGTCATTACCCCACAACACACAGTCACTCAATTCCCCCCCCCTTTTTTTTGTCGCAGGCTGGAGGTTGGATTTGCTTCATTTATCATACGTGTAATGTTGTAAATTGCCCTTGGTATACAGTGCGCCGCTTGCCACCTTTCGTTTTCTCTTTCCTTTTCTCTACGTTTGTTCATGTAACACTGCACAAGACAGGTCGGAAAATAATTTACATAACTCAACTGGAGCAGGAATGGCAACTGAATAGATTAACTCTAGGCCAGGTGTATGGCGTCTCGCTCATCTCTTTGAAATTCCAGGTTGTTATTGTTTGACCCAAGAACGGAATTGTAGCAAGGTTTTATGTTGCTATAGAGGTATCTTGTGCCACATGAGTAGAAGGCATCACTGTTTAGTAGTAGTAATGAACCTTTTCTTGTCCCTCCATGTCAATTATAGTGTGTTTAAAGGGGTTGTGTGTCTATCTGCTAAAGAAAAGGAAAAACTTATTTTCGTCATGGCTGTTTCTCTATACGTAGCCGTAGGTGATGAGTGTTGTTGGTATCTGAGCAGTGAATAACACAGCATGACGCTAAAATCCCCCTTAGTTATACGCGCTAAGCGTTCAATTTGATATATCTTTATTTATGTAGTCAATCACTGCTAATGGAGTTACAGAATTATGTTATGACACATTGCACTGAAAGTTTGTAAAGCAAAGTTTATGGACAAGGCAAGCAATTGTACATGAATAATACCATTGATTTCAGAGGGAAATTATGGTATACCTAAATGTAAGGGTATCATTGCTTTGGAATTGCTGAGACAATATCTTGGCACGAGGGCTTCCACTTCTAATAACTGATCCCTTTGAAGATGTGTCGGTCACGGGTGATCGTCATGATTCATCTTTCACGTAGAAGCTTCCGTTCCACACTCTTCGTTCGAGAAGACTTACCATCATACTTCAAATTGTGATTAAAGGTAAAGACTCAAAATCAGACAAGTTGACGTGTTATGTCTATGGGAGGTGTTTTTTTTTTTTAACCATGCATTGACTTGACAACGTTTAAGCACCTTTATCTCAGCTGATTTTGCTCCATTTCCTCTGAAACTTATGTATGTGGTAGCTGAGACAATAAGCTGCAGTGATCATGCATTTTATTTTTTTCAAATCTCCTCGTCAGGTTGATAATTTTGCAGCTAAAAACTGAAAATGAGAATGGAATGTGGACCAAACGATTCCTGAATCATCTTTCACATATAAGCTTACGTTCCTCATATTTTCTCGTCAAGACGTACATGGCCGAGAGGATAAAGCCGACGTCACAAGAGACGTGAGGTTGCACACGTACGGGTTCGAACCCCATAAGAGCACGAAACAAAATACGTATATCTTTTTTTTTTTATGGAGTATTCACCTTCGTCCATGTAGAAAGCACGTTTTCATGTAAACGTACACACACACAGGCACACACACACACAATATCCCTTTTTTTGTGTTGGAGACCACATTGCTTTGACTGGCAACTTGGACTTGAAATTACAAAGTGAAGATGACTCTTAAAAGACAGCATGGCCATGCTTGATTTTTTTTAACAATATGAAGACCTATTGATAAATATTCATTCACATATCCTTTCCAATCAACTTACTTGGACACGGTGACACCACACGAAATTTTCAATTGGTTGCATGACAGAAACAATTTCATCTGAATTATGTAGGACTGTATAAAGAATTGGACTTCACGAATATTTCTCAATATTACTTCAAGTCGCAACTTAACATTATTTTCGTTGTCGATCACTGAAAATGAGAATGGAATCTGGTCGAAACGATTCCCGATTTATCTTTGCAACTGTATATTGATCGAATCCTCGCGGCCACTCGTGGGAAGTTGAATAGCGCTATCAGTCACTTTACGTATATCGCCAAAAAACTGAATATCAATGTAAATTTGTGTTGTGTATAGCATACATAGATAGATTTAAGTTTCGCACAGGATCTTCGGATCTTCCGTGTGGCAGAATCGCTTAGCACGCTGCGTGTTTATAATGCCCGACCGGAAGGAGAGAAGTTTTATTTCTTTTTTCTTTTTTTTCAGCAGTTCAGCTTCACGCTGATGTCATGAACACAGCTACTCTATTTCCCTTGTTTTGTATTGGAGTTTGGAGGTTGGGTTTGCTTCATTAATTTTGTCACACGTAATGTTGTAAATTGCCCCTTGAAACAGTGCCCCGCTTGCCACCATTCGTTTTCTCTTTCCTTTTCTCTTCATTTGTTCTTGTTATACTGTAGCAGGATATTTAGGAACGTGTACGTTTACATAACTAACAGGAATGGGAACTGAATTAATTAACTCTAGTCCAGGTGCATGGCGTCTCGCTGATCTCTTTGGAATTCCAGGTTGTTATTGTTTGACCAAATAACGGAGTTAAAGACAGGCAGGGAAGGAAGTGACTTGATATTGCTTCATAATGAGGAATTTTGGGCAACACCTTTCCAAGCGTAGTGATTATGACGGGGTTCTCTGTCGTTTATTTTCGTCATTGCTGTTTCACTACTTTAGCCATAGGTGACATATGTTGTTGGCATTTGGGAGAATAGAACAGATCAGTACCAAACTGGAATAGCCCTATAAGTAATGTGGTAAGCGTTCAATTTTTTGCATTATCTTTCTTCTTCAAAGTCAGTCACTACTGATCGAAATACACAATAATATGACACGTTCCATTGGTAGTTTAGGAAAAGGGAGTTAATGCACGATGCAATGATAAATGTGATACCATTGATTTTAGAGACGTCGTTGTGGTGTGGTACTGGTGATGGTAAGGGAACCATAGATTGCTTTTAAAGTAATGAGACAATCATTGGACCTTTGCATCAAGACCGTATTCCCATCTAGAATATAATGCATGTTCGTGCGGAGTTTTTTTTTTTTTTTTGATCCTGACGTGGACATTTTCTTTTCCTTGTTTTTAATTTAAGAATGTTATATCTAAATTTGTTTCTTTCCCCTAACATTTTTTTTTTTGTTGGATATAAAGTTGGACGTTCCGTGACCGAGTAAAAGAGCAGCGATTTAGTTAACAGTTTCAATGCATCTTGTTTACCATCTTCTCTGACATTAAATTGATTGTTTTTAAATTTGACATTGTCTGTCTATAAAGCAATTTGCCTGTTTATGCTCATAAAACACTGCTATGACAACTAATACATTTGCTTCACTTGTCACACGCAATGATGTGGATTGCAGTTGTGCATGCATTTTTTCTTTTGCCACCTCTCGTTTTTCTCTCCCCTTTTCCTTCATTTTGGTTTTGTTATACTGCAGATGGGAATGATTACAATGACATAACCCAACTTGAAGTAGGAATGAGAACTGAATAAATTAACTCTAGGCCAGGTGTATATAGCGTCTCGCTCATCTCTTTGAAATTTCAGGTTGTCATTGTTCGATCAACGGAGTTGAAGACAGGCTTTATGTTGCTATAGAGGTATCTCGCTCCACATGAATGGAATGCATACGCTGTTTAGTATTAGTAATGAACTTTTTCATGTCCATCCCTGCCAATAAAATTGTGTTTGATGGGGTTTTGTGTCATTGTGCCTATGAGAAAGCAAAGTTTTATTTTCGCCATGGCTGTTTCTCTATGCGTAGCCGTGGGTGATGGGTGTTGTTGGCATCTGGCCAGTAAAGAACCGAGTATTATGCTATAATACCCCCCTCCCCCGGTTAGGTTCTAAGCGTTCAATACGGTGATATATCTTTCTTCTTTATTATGTCAATCACTGCTGATGGAATTACAGAATTATGTTATGACACGTTTCACTCAAAGCTTAAAAAACAAAGTATATGCACGATACAAGTAATGGTGCATGAGTCCTATAGGCCATTGATTTTAGATGAGAAATTATGACATGCCTATAGTAGGATTGTCATTGATTAGGAATTAATGAAACGATTAAGCACACCTTCCACTTCTAACTGTCCCCTTTGAATGTGTGTCGATCATGTGAGATCGTCATAAATTATCATTCACGTATAAGCTTACGTTCGAAGTGTACTCTTAGTTGGAGGAGACCTATAGTTACATGGTTAAAGGCGATGTCTCTTTCGCTGGAGCCGTACGTTTGGCCCGTTTTTCTTTTGTCCTTTTCTCTTTAATTGAGATATCACTTTCGTCCAGGTATAAATCACATTCTCATGTAAACAGACTCACTTGCTCTATATCCCTTGTTTTGTATCGGAGGCTTCATTGTATTTACTGCTTGTAAATCTCACAGGCTTGTATATAGCTGTAAGAGCTCTTTGAACTGATCACTATGATAGCAAGATTAGAGGGAGTCATATTGGTTATGTAAATAATGGTCAAAGGTCATATTTTAAAAGGCCACTGTTAAAGCCAGGATGGTTATAAGCACTTAATTGTCATGTTTTATTTGTACGTGCCGAGGATCACTTGGATCCCGTTTACAGTGCGAGGTTCGGCCGCGGCTCGGCCGCGCCGAGACCGCCTTCATTTCGGTGTAAACGCGCAAAAGGCCAGATGCGGGGCCAAAATGGCCTCGCATTAGGCCACGCTAATGTGGTCTCGGCCGCGACTGAGCCGCGGTCGCGCCCGGCCTTTTTCTCAGTGTAAACGCAAACTGGGCTAAATGCGCGGCCAATTTTATTGTGGCTTCCAAACACTCGCCTGTACTATTTCGCTATTCAGGATATTAACCACTTCAACGTCGAAAACTAGTATAGTTTAAGGTGGTTTTGTCCTGCAAAGGATTTTCTCCTTCGGCAAAGGCCTTTGCCCGAACGGCGACTTCGTCGCCACGGAATTCAGTTGCCAAAGGATCTGAAAACCAGACAATACCAAATTGCGTTTGTTTACAAGTAGAGCGCCACTACGACAAAATATTGAAAGGTTTGAATCAAAAGCGCGGCCGAGCCCGGCAGTGTAAATGGACTAAATTGCGGGGCTCGGCCGCGCAATTGAGGTTGGCCGCGGCTCGGCCGCGGCTCGGCCCAGCCCCGCACCGTAAACAGGGTCTAAGTTTATCCACTGTAAAGTACTCAAAAAGTCCGTAAATCGACTTAGTCGTACACGCACAGAATTTCCACATAGTTTGTGTGACAGACAAACAAATGTGATCTGAATAATAAATGTAGGCCCCCCAAAAAGTTCAACTAAGTATCTCATTATAACTTCAAGGTGCTATATTACATTCTTTTCTTTGTCGATCACGGATGACCGACATCTGATGACCCAAGCGTATCACCTAACTCGTCTTCAGTGTGACGAGTTTCATATCTCGTTTCTTATTCTTCTTTCTTTCTGGCACATTTTGTGTCGTCAATATCTCAAGAATGACATTACGGAGTAACATGACATTTTCAGACAACATGTCTCATGACAATATCTAGCCACAATAAGGTTTTCATGACAGTAACGTCTCTATGACGTCATCTAGGCGCCATTTTGTGATTTTCGGACCATGTTACATGATCGATCATAACTTCATAACTAAAGGTCATTTCTGTATCATTTTTTGTGGACATAAAGTTCAGGTCACGCTCTATCTTTCTTTCTCTCATGCTAATTACCTAGGACGTCATCTAGGACGCGTAAGCGCGCGTCAAACATTTAAAAGGCTCAAAACAACTTTCCAATGGGAAATCTCGAAGTTTCAGACAATTTTAAGCATTTCAAACAATTTTGCGCGTGCGCGTCCGTCCGCGCATTTTCGCGCGCACAGCGCGTCAGTAACATGAAAATGCACTTTTTTTGACTGATTTGGATTCCTGATACTTTGAGTAACAATATCCATTGATTTCTGATCGATTCTGACAAATAACAAAGCAATGCACTGGCGTCAAAGTTGAAATTTCGCGTGCGCATCTATGTGCAAATATAGTGAAAAAACATGTCTTTATTAATTTCGCCATAGCTCTTTAAAACGTCAGGTGACCCTATGTTTTTATTGCATATTACAAAAGCATATAAATTGGATATAACGTTTCAAGTATCATTATTTCCATAAATACATTATGACGTCATCATATTGTCATCTGAAATCAAAAAAGTGGAATTACTTTTTTTAAGGTACTGTTTTTGACATTCATTTGCTCGTATCTCTGTTGTTTAAGCTCAATATTATCCCAAATTCAGATATGTTGTACTTTGAACATTTGCCTTTTAAGTCCATGTCATGCTTTTGATATTTGATGACGTCATCATACCTTAAATTGTGATTAAAGGTAAAGACGCAAAAACGGACAAGTTTACGTGTATTGTCTATGGGAGGTGATTTTTTTTTAAACCATGCATTGACTTAACAACGTTTAAGCACCTTTATCTCAGCTGATTTTGCTTCATTTCCTCTGAAACTTTAGTATGTTGTAGCTGAAACAATAAGCTGCAGTAATCATGCATTTTATTCTTTGAAATCTTCTCATCAGATTGACAATTTTGCAGTTTAAAACTGAAAAAGAAAATGGAATGTGGACAAAACGATTCTTCATGTATCTTTCACATACATAAGTTTACGTTCCCCATATTTTCTCGTCGAGACGTATGGCCGAGTGGATAAAGTCGACGTCTCAGAGACGTGAGGTTGCGGGTTCGAACCCCACAAGATCACGAAACTAAATACTTAGCTATTTTACTTTTTTTTCTTCAATTTTGTATTACATATTCGTCCATGTAGAAATCACGTTCGTATATAAACGCACCTATACACACACACAGACACACACACACGCCATATCCCTTTTTTTTGTGTGTGTGTTGGAGACCACATTGCTTCGACTGCAGCAAAATTTTGCAGGTTGACTTTGTCAAACCGATCATAGTATGTAATGACGACGACTGAGGTGTTGTACTTTCAACAATTGTCTTTCAAGACGATGTCATTGTTTTGTAATTTGATGACGTCATTACACTGAAAATTGTGATTAAAGGCAAGGTATCAAAACCAGCCGATTATAGGTTTTATGTGTGCGGGACGTATTTTTCCCAAGTTGCCAGAAATGGCATAGCGACCTCAGTCGTTACAAGGCCGCTTCTCCGTCTAGCAATGCAATAGATGTTCACACGGCCACGTTAGTTGAGTGGGCATTGACTTTCCCCCTGTTATATCTATACATTGTTTTTTTTTTTTTGTCTTACCATTTCCGTGGATGACCCGTGGCCGAGTGGTTACAGAAACGGTTTCGCATGCACGCTCAATATAACTTCAAGGTGCCTATATCACATTCTTTTCTTTGTCGATCACAGATGACCGTCATCTGATGACCACAAGCGTATCACCTAACTCGTCCTCAATGTGACGAGTTTTCATGTCTCGTTCTTCTTTCTTTCTGGACAATTTTGTGTCATCAATATCTCAAGAGTGATATTACAGAATGACATGACATTTTCAGGGAACATGTCTCATGACAATATCTAGCCACAATAAGGTTTTCATGACAGTAACATGTCTATGACGTCATCTAGGCGCCATTTTGTGATTTTCGGACCATGTTACATGATCGATCATAACTTCATAAATAAAGGTAATTTCTGTATCATTTTCGGTGGACATTAAGTTCAGGTCACGCTCTATCTTACATTTTAATGCTAATTACCTAGGACATTATTACGCGCGCGTACGCGCGCGTCAAACTTTTAAAAGGCTCAAAACAACTTACCAATGGGAAATCTCGAAGTTTCAGACAATTTTAAGCGTTTCGCGCGTTCGCGTCCGTCCGCACATTTTCGCGCGTAGTGCGCGTAAGCAACATGAAAATGCACATTTTTTGACAGATTTGGATTCCTGATACATTAAGCAACAATATCCATTGATTTCCGATCAATTTTGACCTATAACAAAGGAATGCGTTGGCGGCAAAGTTGAAATTTCGTGTGCGCGTCTATGTGCAAATATAGCGAAAAACATGTCTTTGTTTATTTCGCCATAGCTCTTTAAAACGTCTGGTTACCCTATGTTTTTATTGCATATTACAAAAACATATGAATTGGAAATAACGTTTCAAGCATCAATATCTCCATGAATACATTATGACGTCATCATATCATCATCTGAAATAAAAAAAGTGGAATTAAATTTTTTAAGGTACTGTTTCTGACATTCATTTGCTCGTATCTCTGTTGTTTAAGCTCAATATTATCCCAAATTCAGATATGTTGTACTTTGAACATTTGCCTTTCAAGTCCATGTCGTAGTTTTGAAATTTGATGACGTCATCATGCTTTAAATTGTGTTTAAAGGTAAAGACGCAAAATCGGAGAAGTTTACGTGTTATGTCTATGGGAGGTGATTTTTTTAGAAACCATGCATTGACTTTACAACGTTTAAGCACCTTTATCTCAGCTGATTTTGCTTCATTTCCTCTGAAACTTAAGTATGTTGTAGCTGTGACAATAATCTGCAGTAATCATGCATTTTATTCTTTGAAATATCCTCATGAGGTTGACAATTTTGCAATTTAAAACTGAAAATGAGAATGGAATGCGGACGAAACGATTCCTGATTCATCTTTCACGTACATAAGTTTACGTTCCTCTAATTTTCTCGTCGAGACGAATGGCCGAGCGGTTAGAGGCGTCGTCTCAGAAACCATGAGGTTGCACACGTACGGGTTCGATCCTCACAAGAGCACGAAAGAAAATAATTATTTTTTTTAACTTTTTTTTTTTCTTCAATGGAGTACTACACCTTCGTCCATGTAGAAAACACGTTTGCATGTAAACACACCTATACGCACACACTCACACAGTATACCTTTGTTTTGCGTTGGAGACTGCATTACTTCGACTGCTGCAAAATTTTGCAGGCTGGGCTTTTTAAACTGATATAGTATATTGTAACAAAATGAAATTTGTTCATATCAATTCAGTAACACAATGTAGTCGTGGTTACTTTGTGCTGATTTACACATGTAACAAGCTATACATTGTAAAAAAGGTATTTGCATTGTTCCTTTAAGTCAGTCTTCTGTATTGATGATTATTTGTCAATTAGTGGTTTTTGTGGAGTTTCAGATGGTGATAAAAAGTATGAATGATAAGTGCAGCGATAATTCCTACAGTAAGTTCAAAGTTGTGTTACAGATGTTTGATACATACATTTAGCATTGTGTGTGTGTGTGTATACGTGTGTATACAGGTTGGCCATATGACACATTCTAGACAATTAATCCTAATTAATTAGCAAACGTGATCAGCTATGGAACTGAATATGGTACTAATGTATGATGTTAATGATTCTAATTAAACTGTGACGAGTTTAAAGGGATAGCATAACTGTGTGTAAAAATAAGGCAATTATAAGGAAATTTTAGGGGAATTTGATAACCATGCCTATAATAATTTCATACAGGTTATAATACCTGCCTCATGATAGATCGTCATGTCAATAGCAAACTGACAACGTACGATGAATGTGTTATATATTGAACAACTGTCTTTCAACTCCATAATGTTCCCCATATTTTCTTGTCGAGACGTATGGCCGAGTGGTTAAAGGCGACGTCTCAGAGACGTGAGGTTGCGGGTTCGAACCCCACAAGATCACGAAACAAAATACTTAGCTATTTACTGTTTTTTTCCTCAACTTTGTATTACATATTCGTCCATGTAGAAATCACGTTCGTATATAAACGCACCTATACACACACACAGACACACACACACGCCATATCCCTCTTCTTTGTGTGTTGGAGACCACATTGCTTCGACTGCAGCAAACTTTTGCAGGTTGGCTTTGTCAAACCGATCATAGTATGTAATGACGACGACTGAGGTGTTGTACTTTGAACAATTGTCTTTCAAGACGATGTCATTGTTTATTAATTTGATGACGTCATTACACTGAAAATTATGATTAAAGGCAAGGTATCAAAACCAGCCGATTATAGGTTTTATGTCTGCGGGACGTATTTTTTCCAAGTTGCCAGAAATGGCATAGCGACCTCAGTCGTTACAAGGCCGCTTTTCCGTCTAGCAATGCAATAGATGTTCACACGGCCACGTTAGTTGAGTGGGCATTGACTTTCCCCCTGTTATATCTATACATTGGTTTTGTTGTTTTTTTTTTTTGTCTTACCATTTCCGTGGATGACCCGTGGCCGAGTGGTTACAAAAACGGTTTCGCAAGTACGCTCAATATAACTTTAAGGTGCCTATATCACATTCTTTTCTTTGTCGATCACAGATGACTGTCATCTGATGACCACAAGCGTATCACCTAACTCGTCCTCAATGTGACGAGTTTTCATGTCTCGTTAGGTGATACGCTATCAGCGTATCACCTATTGTGATTGTCAAAATCTCTCTTTATTTTTTTTTATTCTTCTTTCTTTCTGGACAATTTTGTGTCGTCAATATCTCAAGAATGACATTACGAAATAACATGACATTTTCAGTCGACATGTCTCATGACAAAATCTAGCCACAATAAGGTTTTCATGACAGTAACATATCTATGACGTCATCTAGGCGCCATTTTGTGATTTTCGGACCTTGTCACATGATCGATCATAACTTCATAACTAGATGTCATTTCTGTATCATTTTCGGTGGACATGAAGTTCAGGTCACGCTCTATCTTACTTTTTAACGCTAGTTACACAGGTCATCATTACGCGCGCGTAAGCGCGCGTCAAAATTTTAAAAGGCTCAAAACGACTTCCCAATGGGAAATCTCGAAGTTTCAGACAATTCTAAGCGTTTCAAACATTTTCTCGCGTGCGCGTCCGTCCGCGCAATTTCGCGCGCAGAGCCCGTAAGCAACATGAAAATGCAATTTTTTTTGACTGATTTGGATTCCTGATACTTTGAGTAATAATATCCATTGATTTCCGATCGATTTCGACCTATAACAAAGGAATGCACTGGCGTCAAAGTTAAAATTCCGCGTGCGCGTCTTTCTGCAAATATAGTGAAAAAACATGTCTTTGTTTATTTCGCCATAGCTCTTTAAATCGTCCGTTGACCCTATATTTATATTGCATATTACAAAAGTATATGAATTGTAAATAACATTCCAAGTATCAGTATTGCCAGGGAAACGCGATGACGTCATCATATCGTCATTTTAAATCAAAAAAGTGGAATTGATTTTTTTGAGGTACTGTTTCTGACATTCATTTGCTCGTATCTCTGTTGTTTAAGCTCAATATTACCCCAAATTCAGATATGTTGCACTTTGAACACTTGCCTTTTAAGTCCATGTAATGGTTTTGAAATATGATGACGTTATCATACTAGAAATTGTGATTAAAGGTAAAGACTCAAAATCAGACAAGTTTACGTGTTATGTCTATGGGAGGTGATTTTTTTTTTTAAACCATGCATTGACTTGACAACGTTTAAGCACCTTTACCTCATCTGATTTTACTCCATTTCCTCTGAAACATAAATATGTTGTAGCTGAGACAATAAGCTTTAGTAATCATGCATTTTATGTTTTCAAATCTCCTCATCAGGTTGACAATTTTGCAATTTAAAACTGAAAATGAGAATGCAATCTGTACGGAACGATTCCCAATTTTTCTTTGCAACTGTATATTGATCAAATCCACGCTGCCACTTGTGGGAAGTTGAATAGCGCCATCACAAGTCAACACTGTCACGATAGTATTTAGATTTAAGTTTCGCACTCGATCTTCAGGACAGCCATGTGGCATAATCGGTTAGCGCGCTGGTTGTTCATAACGCCATACCGGTAGGCGAGAGGTTCGACTCCCGCAGGACTTTTATCCGTTCTTTCTTTTTTTCTCTTTTTTTTTCGGCAGTTCAGCTTTACTCCGATGTCATTTATCGTATTATTTTATCAAGTGTACGTAACCCGTGAACACGGCTGCTCTATTTCCCTTGTTTTGTATTGGAGTTTGGAGATTGGGTTTGCTTCATTAATTTTGTCACACTTAGGCCCGAATTCACGAAGGTGGTACAAATGAAACCATGGTTTAAACCATGGACAAAAACCATGGAGGGCCAAGCGTCGCATGGAATATTTCGTTACGAAATTGGTCATTTCGTCGATGAAATGATTATTTTGTGACGAAATGACACCATTTTGTAACTAAATGAACATTTCGTCCTCGAAATGATAATTTCGTTAACGAAACGGTCATTTTGTTGACGAAATGACCAATTTCGTAACGAAATATTCCGTGCGACACTTGGCGCCCCATGGTTTTTGTCCATGGTTTAAACCATGGTTTCTTTTGTACCACCTTCGTGAATTCGGGCCTTAATGTTGTAAATTGCCCCTTGTTACAGTGTCCCGCTTGCCACCTTTCGTTTGCTCTTTCCTTTTCTCTTCATTGGTTATTGTTATACTGTAACAGGATAGGTAGGAACATGTACGTTTAAATAACTTGCAGGAATGGGAGCTGAATTGATTAACTCTAGTCCAGGTGTATGGCGTCTCGCTCATCTCTTTGAAATTCCAGGTTGTTATTGTTTGACCCAATAACGGAGTTGTAGACAGGTTATATGTTGCTATAGAGGTATCTTGTGCCACATGAATGGAAAGCATCACTGTTTAGTAGTAGTAATGAACTTTTTCATGTTGTATATGGTATAAATATTTAAGATAAATATATATATATATATATATATATATATATATATATATATATAAAAAGATTAAAGATAAATTTCACATCCAATCTTCGGTACAGCCGTGTGGCTTTATAGTCACTTATCGCGCTGCATTGTCATTATGCACTACCTAAAGGCCCGGTCCCACTGCACTTACGGATGCAAAGAGGATGTAAAGCGTACAAAAAATCTTGCCATCCGTTGGAAAACGCTACGAATCCGCTGTGTACCCATCGCATACGTGTTTCATCCGCTCTATCCATCGAGCATCCGTCCACTGTGATTTCATCCGCGCAAGAAGTTTTAAGCTGCTTAAAACTTTTAGAACGGATGAACTTTCCGCTGTGTACGATGTAAATCCGCGACATACGAGCAACAAACGTTGTATGTCCGTGCGGCATCCCTCAAACGTCCGCTGCATCCTCTCTACATCCTCTGGGCATCCTCGCAACTCACATCCGCTGCAGCTAAAAACGGAAAGAGGGAGGAAAGATATGGTACGTGGAACGTCTTTACATCGTTAATAGCACGTTAATAGAAAGGATGTAAGCGTATGCATCTCGTATATAAAGCATTTCGAAAGCATCCCCCCTGCATCCGCTCTGCATCCGCTCTGCATCCGCTCTGCATCCACTCTGCATCCGCTTTTTCTGCTATGCGTCCGTTTCGCAATTATCTCCGGTAACCCCTTCGGAGCTGTCATCCCCTTCCATCCGCTTTCATCCGATAGGCTTCCGATGAACATCCGTTTAACATCCCCGCTACATACTACCCACGTCCGTTCTATTTCCGTTCTGTTACCGCCAATTTTCGCCAATTTTGTCAATTTCTGGAGCGGATGAAAGCGGATGAAGCCATCCCCGAAATTTTGCTCGTCCGCTGTGTCCTTTCTGCATACGCTTTGTGTCCGTCGGCCAGTGGGACCGGGCCTTTAGGACGAGATGTTCGAGACCCGCAGGACGCTATCATTTTTTTTTCTCTCTTTCTTTGTGTTTCTTTTGGCAGTTCAGCTTTATTCCGATCGATGTCATTTATCGTATTATCTTATCGATTATACTACCCCACGACACACAGTCGCTCAAGTTCCTTTTTTTTTTTTTTTTGTCGGAGGCTGGAGGTTGGATTTGCTTCATTTATCATACGTATTGTTTAAATTGCCCTTGGTACAGTGCCCCGCTTGCCACCTTTCCTTTTCCCTTTCCTTTTCTCTACGTTTGTTCCTGTTATATTGTCACAAGACAGGTCGGAAAATAATTTGCATAACTCAACTGGAGCAGGAATGGCAACTGAATGAATTAACTCGAGGCCAGGTGTATGGCGTCTCGCTCATCTCTTTGAAATTCCAGTATGTTATTGTTTGACGCAATAACGGAGTTGTAGACAGGTTTTATGTTGCTATAGAGGTATCTTGTGCCACATGAGTAGAAGGCATCACTGTTTAGTAGTCGTAATGAAGTTTTTCATGTCCCTCCATGTCAATTATAGTGTGGTTTAAAGGGGTTGTGTGTCTATCTGCCAAAGAAAAGAAATAACTTATTTTCGTCATGGCTGTTTCTCTATACGTAGCCGTAGGTAATGAGTGTTGTTGGTATCTGAGCAGTGAAGAACAGAGCATCAGGCTAAAATTCTCCTCAGTTATACGCGCTAAGCATTCAATTTGATATATCTTTCTTTATGTAGTCAATTCCTGCTAATGGAGTTACAGAATTATGTTATGACACGTTTCACTGTAAAAAGTTTGTAAAGCAAAGTTTATGGACAAGGCAAGCAATTGTACATGAATAATACCTACCATTGATTTCAGAGGGAAATTACGGTATGCCTAAATGTAAGGGTATCATTGCTTTGGAATTGCTGAGACAATATGCTTGGCACGGGGGCTTCCACTTCTAATAACTGATCCCTTTGAAGATGTGTCGGTCACGGGTGATCGTCATGATTCATCTTTCACGTAGAAGCTTACGTTCCACACTCTTGGTTTGAGAAGACTTACCATCATACTTCAAATTGTTATTAATGGTAAAGACTCAAAATCAGACAAGTTTACGTGTTATGTCTATGGGAGGTGATTTTTTTTTTTATGTGCATTGACTTGACAACGTTTAAGCACCTTTATCTCAGCTGATTTTGCTCCATTTCCTCTGTAACTTAAGTATGTGGTAACTGAGACAATAAGCTGCAGTAATCATGCATTTTATTCTTTGAAATCTCCTCATCAGTT
This sequence comes from Diadema setosum, assembly GCA_033980235.1. Lineage (NCBI taxonomy): Eukaryota > Metazoa > Echinodermata > Echinoidea > Diadematoida > Diadematidae > Diadema > Diadema setosum. Next base: position 27,396,429 of record CM067062.1, read on the forward strand.
TGACAATTTTGCAGTTTAAAACTGAAAATGAGAATGGAATGTGGACAAAACGATTCCTGATTCATCTTTCACATACATAAGTTTACGTTCCTCATATTTTCTCGTCGAGACGTATGGCCGAGTGGTTAAAGGCGACGTCTCAGAGACGTGAGGTTGCACACGTGCGGGTTCGAACCCCACAAGATCACGAAACAAAATACTTAGCTATTTTACTTTTTTTTTCTTCAATTTTGTATTACATATTCGTCCATGTAGAAATCACATTCGTATATAAACGCACCTATACACACACACAGACACACAGACACACACACACACACACACACCATATCCCTCTTTGTGTTGGAGACCAAATTGCTTCGACTGCTGCAAAATTTTGCAGGCTGACTTTGTCAAACCGATCATAGTATGTAATGACGACGACGGAGGTGTTGTACTTTGAACAATTGTCTTTCAAGACCATGTCATTGTTTTGTACTTTGATGACGTCATCACACTGAAAATTGTGATTAAAGGCAAGGTATCAAAACCAGCCGATTATAGGTTTTATGTTTACGGCACGTATTTTTCCCAAGTTGCCAGAAATGGCATAGCGACATCAGTAGTTACAAGGCCGCATTTCCGTCTAGCAATGGAGTACAATGTTCACGCGGCGACGTTGGTTGAGTGGGCATTGATTTTCTCCCTGTAATATCTATACATTTCTTTTTTGCCTTACCATTTCCGTGGATGTCCCGTGGCCGAGAGGTTAGAGAAACGGTTTTGCATGCACGCTCAATATAACTTCAATGTGCCTATATCACATTCTTTTCTTTGTCGATCACAGATGACCGACATCTGATGACCCCAAGCGTATCACCTAACTCGTCAGTCTGACGAGTTTCATATCTCGTTCTTCTTTCTTTCTGGACAATTTTGTGTCGTCAATATCTCAACAATGACATTACGGAATGACATGAAATTTTCAGTCAACATGTCTCATAACAATATCTAGCCACAATAAGGTTTTCATGACAGTAACATGTCTATGACGTCATTTAGGCGCCATTTTGTGATTTTCGGACCTTGTCACATGATCGATCATAACTTCATAACTAGATGTAATTTCTACGTCATTTTCGGTGGACATAAAGTTCAGGTCACGCTCTATCTTACTTTTTAACGCTAGTTACCCAGGTCTTCATTACGCGCGCGTTTGCGCGCGTCAAAATTTTAAAAGGCTCAAAACGACTTCCCAATGGGAAATCTCGAAGTTTCAGACAATTTTAAGCGTTTCAAACATTTTCTCGCGTGCGCGTCCGTCCGCGCAATTTCGCGCGCAGAGGGCGTAACCAACATGAAAATGCAATTTTTTTGACTGATTTGGATTCCTGATACTTTGAGTAACAATATCCACTGATTTCCGATCGATGTTGACCTATAACAAAGGAATGCGCTGGCGTCAAAGTTGAAATTTCGTGTGCGCGTCTATGTGGAAATATAGCGAAAAACATGTCTTTGTTTATTTCGCAATAGCTCTTTAAAAAGTCCGTTGACCCTATGTTTTTATTGCATATTACAAAAGCATATGAATTGGAAATAACGTTTCAAGTATCAATATTTCCCGAAATACATTATGACGTCATCATATCATCATCTGAAATCAAAAAAGTGGAATTAATTTTTTTGAGGTACTGTTTCTAACATTCATTTGCTCGTATCTCTGTTGTTTAAGCTCAATATTATCCCAAATTCACATATGTTGTACTTTTAACATTTGCCTTTCAAGTCCATGTCATGGTTTTGAAATTTGATGACGTCATCATACTTTAAATTGTGATTAAAAGTAAAGATGCAAAATCGGACAAGTTTACGTGTTATGTCTATGGGAAGCGATTTTTTTTAAAACCATCCATTGACTTGACAACGTTTAAGCACCTTTATCTCAGCTGATTTTGCTTCATTTCCTCTGAAATTTAAGTATGTTGTAGCTGAGACAATAAGCTGCAGTAATCATGCATTTTGTTCTTTGAAATCTTCTCATGAGGTTGACAATTTTGCAGTTTAAAACTGAAAATGAGAATGGAATGTGGACGAATCGATTCCTGATTCATCTTTCACATACATAAGTTTACGTTCCTCATATTTTCTCGTCGAGACGTATGGCCGAGTGGTTAAAGGCGCCGTCTCAGAGACGTGAGGTTGCACTCGTGCGGGTTCGAACCCCACAAGATCACGAAACAAAATACCTAGCTATTTTACTTTTTTTTTCTTCAATGGTGTATTACACATTCGTCCATGTAGAAATTACGTTCGTATATAAACGCACCTATACACACACACACACACACACACACACAATATCCCTCTGTTTTGTGTTGGAGACCACATTGCTTCGACTGCTGCAGAATGTTGCATCCTGACTCTGTCAAATAGTATGTAATGACGACAACGGAGGTGTTGTACTTTGAGCAATTGTCTTTCAAGTCCATGTCATTGTTTTGTACTTTGATGACGTCATCACACTGAAAATTGTGATTAAAGGCAAGGTATCAAAATCAGCCGATTATAGGTTTTATGTCTGCGGGACGTATTTTTCCGAAATTGCCAGAAATGGCACAGCGACCTCAGTCGTTACAAGGCCGCATTTCCTTCTAGCAATGCAATACATGTTCACGCGGCCACAATTGTTGAGTGGGCATTGACTTTTTCCCCCTGTAATATCTATACATTTTTTTTCGGCCTTAGCGTTTCCGTGGATGTCCCGTGGCCGAGTGGTTAGAGAAACCGTTTTGCATGCACGCTCAATATAACTTCAAGGTGCCTATATCACATTCTTTTCTTTGTCGATCACAGATGACCGACATCTGATGACCCCAGGCGTATCACCTAACTCGTCAGTGTGACGAGTTTCATGTCTCGTTAGGTGATACGCTATCAGCGTATCACCTATTGTGATTGTCAAAATTTCTCTTTTTAGGTGATACGCTTTTAGCGTATCACCTATTGTGATTGTCAAAATCTGTCTTTTTTCTTATTCTTCTTTCTTTCTGGCCTATTTTGTGTCGTCAATATCTCAAGAATGACATTACGGAGTAACATGACATTTTCAGTCAACATGTCTCATGACAATATCTAGCCACAATAAGGTTTTCATGACAGTAACGTATCTATGACGTCATCTAGGCGCCATTTTGTGATTTTCGGACCATGTTACATGATCGATCATAACTTCATAACTAAAGGTCCTTTCTGTATCAGTTTTTGTGGACATAAAGTTCAGGTCACGCTCTATCTTTCTTTCTCTGATGCTAATTACCTAGGACGTCATCTAGGACGCGTAAGCGCGCGTCAAACATTTAAAAGGCTCAAAACAACTTTCCAATGGGAAATCTCGAAGTTTTAGACAATTTTAAGCGTTTCAAACAATTTTGCGCGTGCGCGTCCGTCCGCGCATTTTCGCGCGCACAGCGCGTCAGTAACATGAAAATGCACATTTTTTGACTGATTTGAATTCCTGATACTTTGAGTAACAATATCCAATGATTTTTGATAGATTTTAACAAATAACAAAGCAATGCACTGGCGTCAAAGTTGAAATTTCGCGTGCGCATCTATGTGCAAATATAGTGAAAAAACATGTCTTTGTTTATTTCGCCATAGCTCTTTAAAACGTCAGGTGACCCTATGTTTTTATTGCATATTACAAAAGCATATGAATTGAAAATAACGTTTCAAGTATCATTATTTCCATAATTACAATATGACGTCATCATATCGTCATCTGAAATCAAAAAAGTGGAATTAATTTTTTTAAGGTACTGTTTCTGACATTCATTTGCTCGTATCTCTGTTGTTTAAGCTCAATATTATCCCAAATTCAGATATGTTGTACTTTGAACATTTGCCTTTTAAGTCCATGTCATGCTTTTGATATTTGATGACGTCATCATACCTTAAATTGTGATTAAAGGTAAAGACGCAAAATCGGACAAGTTTACGTGTATTGTCTATGGGAGGTGATTTTTTTTTAAAGCATGCATTGACTTAACAACGTTTAAGCACCTTTATCTCAGCTGATTTTGCTTCATTTTCTCTGAAACTTTAATATGTTGTAGCTGAGACAATAAGCTGCAGTAATCATGCATTTTATTCTTTGAAATCTCCTCATCAGATTGACAATTTTGCAGTTTAAAACTGAAAATGAAAATGGAATGTGGACTAAACGATTCCCCATGTATCTTTCACATACATAAGTTTACGTTCCCCATATATTCTCGTCGAGACGTATGGCCGAGTGGTTAAAGGCGCCGTCTCAGAGACGTGAGATTGCGGGTTCGAACCCCACAAGATCACGAAACATTTTTTTTTTATTTTACTTTTTTTTCTTCAATTTTGTATTAGATATTCGTCCATGTAGAAATCACGTTCGTATATAAACGCACCTATACACACACACAGACACACACACACGCCATATCCCTCTTTTTTGTGTGTTGGAGACCACATTGCTTCGACTGCAGCAACATTTTGCAGGTTGACTTTGTCAAACCGATCATAGTATGTAATGACGACGACTGAGGTGTTGTACTTTGAACAATTGTCTTTCAAGACGTTGTCATTGTTTTGTAATTTGATGACGTCATTACACTGAAAATTGTGATTAAAGGCAAGGTATCAAAACCAGCCGATTATAGGTTTTATGTCTGCGGGACGTATTTTTCCCAAGTTGCCAGAAATGGCATAGTGACCTCAGTCGTTACAGGGCCGCTTCTCCGTCTAGCAATGCAATAGATGTTCACCAGGCCACGTTAGTTGAGTGGGCATTGACTTTCCCCCTGTAATATCTATACATTGTTTTTTTTTTTTTTGTCTTACCATTTCCGTGGATGACCCGTGGCCGAGTGGTTACAGAAACGGTTTCGCATGCACGCTCAATATAACTTCAAGGTGCCTATATCACATTCTTTTCTTTGTCGATCACAGATGACCGTCATCTGATGACCACAAGCGTATCACCTAACTCGTCCTCAATGTGACGAGTTTTCATGTCTCGTTAGGTGATACGCTTTTAGCGTATCACCTATTGTGATTGTCAAAATTTCTCTTTTTTTTTATTCTTCTTTCTTTCTGCCACATTTTGTGTCGTCAATATCTCAATAATGACATTACGGAATGACATGACATTTTCAGACAACATGTCTCATGACAAAATCTAGCCACAATAAGGTTTTCATGACAGTAACATATCTATGACGTCATCTAGGCGCCATTTTGTGATTTTCGGACCTTGTCACGTGATCGATCATAACTTCATAACTAGATGTCATTTCTGTATCATTTTCGGTGGACATGAAGTTCAGGTCACGCTCTATCTTACTTTTTAACGCTAGTTACACAGGTCATCATTACGCGCGCGTAAGCGCGCGTCAAAATTTTAAAAGGCTCAAAACGACTTCCCAATGGGAAATCTCGAAGTTTCAGACAATTTTAAGCGTTTCAAACATTTTCTCGCGTGCGCGTCCGTCCGCGCAATTTCGCGCGCAGAGCCCGTAAGCAACATGAAAATGCAATTTTTTTGACTGATTTGGATTCCTTATACTTGGAGTAGCAATATCCATTGATTTCCGATCGATTTCGACCTATAACAAAGGAATGCACTGGCGTCAAAGTTGAAATTCCGCGTGCGCGTCTTTCTGCAAATATAGTGAAAAAACATGTCTCTGTTTATTTCGCCATAGCTCTTTAAATCGTCCGTTGACCCTATATTTCTATTGCATATTACAAAAGTATATGAATTGTAAATAACATTCCAAGTATCAATATTGCCAGGAACACGCGATGACGTCATCATATCGTCATTTTAAATAAAAAAAGTGGAATTGATTTTTTTCAGGTACTCTTTCAGACATTCATTTGCTCGTATCTCTGTTGTTTAAGCTCAATATTATCCCAAATTCAGATATGTTGTACTTTGAACATTTGCCTCTCAATTCCATGTGATGGTTTTGAAATATAATGACGTCATCATACTAGAAATTGTGATTAAAGGTAAAGACTCAAAATCAGACAAGTTTACGTGTTATGTCTATGGGAGGTGATTTTTTTTTTTAAACCATGCATTGACTTGACAACGTTTAAGCACCTTTACCTCATCTGATTTTGCTCCATTTCCTCTGAAACATACGTATGTTGTAGCTGAGACAATAAGCTTTAGTAATCGTGCATTTTATGTTTTCAAATCTCCTCATTAGGTTGATAATTTTGTAGTTTAAAACTGAAAATGAGAATGCAATCTGTACAGAACGATTCCCAATTTATCTTTGCAACTGTATATTGATCGAATCCACGCTGCCACTTGTGAGAAGTTGAATAGCGCCATCACAAGTCAACCAGTCACGACAGTATTATTATACATTTAAGTTTCGCACTCGGTCTTCAGGACAGCCGTGTGGCGTAATCGCTTAGCGCGCTGGGTGTTCATAATGCCATACCGGAAGGAGAGAAGTTCGACTCCCGCAGGATTTTTCCCGTTTTTTCTTTTTTCTTTTTTTTTCGGCAATTCAGCTTTACTCCGATGTCATTTATCATATTATTTTATTAAGTGTACGTAACCCGTGAACACGGCTGCTCTATTTCCCTTGTTTTGTATTGGAGTTTGGACATTGGGTTTGCTTCATTAATTTTGTCACACTTAATGTTGTAAATTGCCCCTTGTTACAGTGTCCCGCTTGCCACCTTTCGTTTGCTCTTTCATTTTCTCTTCATTGGCTCTTGTTATATTGTAACAGGATAGGTAGGAACATGTACGTTTAGATAACTGGCAGGAATGGGAGCTGAATTGATTAACTCTAGTCCAGGTGTATGGCGTCTCGCTCATCTCTTTGAAATTCCAGGTTGTTATTGTTTGACCCAATAACGAAGTTGTAGACAGGTTTTATGTTGCTATAGAGGTATCTTGTGCCACATAAATGGAAGGCATCACTGTTTAGTAGTAGTAATGAACCTTTTCATGTTGTAAATGATATGAAGATATGAATTTCACATCCAATCTTCGGGACAGCCGTGTGGCTTTATAGTCGCTTAGCGCGCTCCATGGTCATTATGCACTACCTTCGAGACCCGCAGGACGCTATTATTTTTTTCTCTCTCTCTTTCTTTGTTTTTCGTTTGGCAGTTCAGCTTCATTCCGATGTCATTACCCCACAACACACAGTCACTCAATTCCCCCCCCCCTTTTTTTTTTTGTCGCAGGCTGGAGGTTGGATTTGCTTCATTTATCATACGTGTAATGTTGTAAATTGCCCTTGGTATACAGTGCCCCGCTTGCCACCTTTCGTTTTCTCTTTCCTTTTCTCTACGTTTGTTCATGTTACACTGCACAAGACAGGTCGGAAAATAATTTACATAACTCAACTGGAGCAGGAATGGCAACTGAATAGATTAACTCTAGGCCAGGTGTATGGCGTCTCGCTCATCTCTTTGAAATTCCAGGTTGTTATTGTTTGACCCAAGAACGGAATTGTAGACAGGTTTTATGTTGCTATAGAGGTATCTTGTGCCACATGAGTAGAAGGCATCACTGTTTAGTAGTAGTAATGAACCTTTTCTTGTTCCTCCATGTCAATTATAGTGTGTTTAAAGGGGTTGTGTGTCTATCTGCCAAAGAAAAGGAAAAACTTATTTTCGTCATGGCTGTTTCTCTATACGCAGCCGTAGGTGATGAGTGTTGTTGGTATCTGAGCAGTGAACAACAGAGCATCAGGCTAAAATCCCCCTTAGTTATACGCGCTAAGCGTTCAATTGATATATCTTTTATGTAGTCAATCACTGCTAATGGAGTTACAGAATTATGTTATGACACATTGCACTGAAAGTTTGTAAAGCAAAGTTTATGGACAAGGCAAGCAATTGTACATGAATAATACCATTGATTTCAGAGGGAAATTATGGTATACCTAAATGTAAGGGTATCATTGCTTTGGAATTGCTGAGACAATATCTTGGCACGAGGGCTTCCACTTCTAATAACTGATCCCTTTGAAGATGTGTCAGTCACGGGTGATCGTCATGATTCATCTTTCACGTAGAAGCTTCCGTTCCACACTCTTCGTTCGAGAAGACTTACCATCATACTTCAAATTGTGATTAAACATGTTAAAGGTAAAGACTCAAAATCAGACAAGTTGACGTGTTATGTCTATGGGAGGTGATTTTTTTTTAACCATGCATTGACTTGACAACGTTTAAGCACCTTTATCTCAGCTGATTTTGCTCCATTTCCTCTGAAACTTATGTATGTGGTAGCTGAGACAATCAGCTGCAGTGATCATGCATTTTATTTTTTTCAAATCTCCTCGTCAGGTTGATAATTTTGCAGCTAAAAACTGAAAATGAGAATGGAATGTGGACCAAACGATTCCTGAATCATCTTTCACATATAAGCTTACGTTCCTCATATTTTCTCGTCAAGACGTACATGTCCGAGAGGATAAAGGCGACGTCACAAGAGACGTGAGGTTGCACACGTACGGGTTCGACAGGGAAGGAAGTGACTTGATATTGCTTCATAATGAGGAATTTTGGGCAACACCTTTCCAAGCGTAGTGATTATGACGGGGTTCTCTGTCGTTTATTTTCGTCATAGCTGTTTCACTAGTTTAGCCATAGGTGACATATGTTGTTGGCATTTGGGAGAATAGAACAGATCAGTACCAAACTGGAATAGCCCTATAAGTAATGTGGTAAGCGTTCAATTTTTTGCATTATCTTTCTTCTTCAAAGTCAGTCACTACTGATCGAAATACACAATAATATGACACGTTCCACTGGTAGTTTAGGAAAAGGGAGTTAATGCACGATGCAATGATAAATGTGCTACCATTGATTTTAGAGACGTCGTTGTGGTGTGGTACTGGTGATGGTAAGGGAACCATAGATTGCTTTTAAAGTAATGAGACAATCATTGGACCTTTGCATCAAGACCGTATTCCCATCTAGAATATAATGCATGTTCGTGCGGAGTTTTTTTTTTTTTTAATCCTGACGTGGACATTTTCTTTTCCTTGTTTTTAATTTAAGAATGTTATATCTTATCTAAATTTGTTTCTTTCCCACTAACATTTTTTTTTGTTGGATATAAAGTTGGACGTTCCGTGACCGAGTAAAAGAGCAGCGATTTAGTTACAGTTTCAATGCATCTTGTTTACCATCTTCTCTGACATTAAATTGATTGTTTTTAAATTTGACATTGTCTGTCTATAAAGCAATTTGCCTGTTTATGCTCATAAAACACTGCTATAACAACTAATACATTTGCTTCACTTGTCACACGCAATGATGTGGATTGCAGTTGTGCATGCATTTTTTCTTTTGCCACCTCTCGTTTTTCTCTCCCCTTTTCCCTCATTTTGGTTTTGTTATACTGCAGATGGGAATGATTACAATGACATAACCCAACTTGAAGTAGGAATGAGAACTGAATAAATTAACTCTAGGCCAGGTGTATATAGCGTCTCGCTCATCTCTTTGAAATTTCAGGTTGTCATTGTTCGATCAACGGAGTTGAAGACAGGCTTTATGTTGCTATAGAGGTATCTCGCTCCACATGAATGGAATGCATACGCTGTTTAGTATTAGTAATGAACTTTTTCATGTCCATCCCTGCCAATAAAAGTGTGTTTGATGGGGTTTTGTGTCATTGTGCCTATGAGAAAGCAAAGTTTTATTTTCGCCATGGCTTGTTTCTCTATGCGTAGGCGTGGGTGATGGGTGTGTTGGCATCTGGCCAGTAAAGAACAGAGTATTATGCTATAATACCCCCCTCCCCCGGTTAGGTTCTAAGCGTTCAATACGGTGATATATCTTTCTTCTTTATTATGTCAATCACTGCTGATGGAATTACAGAATTATGTTATGACACGTTTTACTCAAAGTTTAAAAAACAAAGTATATGCACGATACAAGTAATGGTGCATGAGTCCTATAGGCCATTGATTTTAGAAGAGAAATTATGACATGCCTATAGTAGGATTGTCATTGATTAGGAATTAATGAAACGATTAAGCACACCTTCCACTTCTAACTGTCCCCTATGAATGTGTGTCGATCATGAGGCTATTGTGAGATCGTCATAAATTATCATTCACGTATAAGCTTACGTTCGAAGTGTACTCTTAGTTGGAGGAGACCTATAGTTACATGGTTAAAGGCGATGTCTCTTTCGCTGGAGCCGTACGTTTGGCCCGTTTTTCTTTTGCCCTTTTCTCTTTAATTGAGATATCACTTTCGTCCAGGTATAAATCACATTCTCATGTAAACAGACTCACTTGCTCTATATCCCTTGTTGTGTATCGGAGGCTTCATTGGATTTACTGCTTGTAAATCTCACAGGCTTGTATAAAGCTGTAAGAGCTCTTTGAACTGATCACTATGATAGCAAGATTAGAGGGAGTCATATTGGTTATGTAAATAATGGTCAAAGGTCATATTTTAAAAGGCCACTGTTAAAGCAGCCAGGATGGTTATAAATACTTAATTGTCATGTTTTATTTGTACGTGCCGAGGATCACTTGGATCCCGTTTACAGTGCGAGGTTCGGCCGCGGCTCGGCCGCGCCGAGACCGCCTTCATTTCGGTGTAAACGCGCAAAAGGCCAAATGCGGGGCCAAAATGGCCTCGCATTAGGCCACGCTAATGTGGTCTCGGCCGCGGCTGAGCCGCGGTCGCGCCCGGCCTTTTTCTCAGTGTAAACGCAAACTGGGCTAAATGCGCGGCCAATTTTATTGTGGCTTCCAAACACTCGCCTGTACTATTTCGCTATTCAGGATATTAACCACTTCAACGTCGAAAACTAGTATAGTTTAAGGTGGTTTTGTCCTGCAAAGGATTTTCTCCTTCGGCAAAGGCCTTTGCCCGAACGGCGACTTCGTCGCCACGGAATTCAGTTGCCAAAGGATCTGAAAACCAGACAATACCAAATTGCGTTTGTTTACAAGTAGAGCGCCACTACGACAAAATATTGAAAGGTTTGAATCAAAAGCGCGGCCGAGCCCGGCAGTGTAAATGGACTAAATTGCGGGGCTCGGCCGCGCAATTGAGGTTGGCCGCGGCCGCGGCTCGGCCGCGGCTCGGCCCAGCCCCGCACCGTAAACAGGGTCTAAGTTTATCCACTGTACGTACTCAAAAAGTCCGTAAATCGACTTAGTCGTACACGCACAGAATTTCCACATAGTTTGTGTGACAGAAAAACAAATGTGATCTGAATAATAAATGTAGGCCCCCCAAAAAGTTCAACTAAGTATCTCATTATAACTTCAAGGTGCTATATTACATTCTTTTCTTTGTCGATCACGGATGACCGACATCTGATGACCCCAAGCGTATCACCTAACTCGTCTTCAGTGTGACGAGTTTCATATCTCGTTTTTATTCTTCTTTCTTTCTGCCACATTTAGTGTCGTCAATATCTCAACAATGACATTACGGAATGACATGACATTTTCAGTCAACATGTCTCATAACAATATCTAGCCACAATAAGGTTTTCATGACAGTAACATATCTATGACGTCATCTAGGCGCCATTTTGTGATTTTCGGACCTTGTCACATGATCGATCATAACTTCATAACTAGATATCATTTCTGTATCATTTTCGGTGGACATAAAGTTCAGGTCACGCTCTATCTTACTTTTTAACGCTAGTTACCCAGGTCATCATTACGCGCGCGTAAGCGCGCGTCAAAATTTTAAAAGGCTCAAAACGACTTCCGAATGGGAAATCTCGAAGTTTCAGACAATTTTAAGCGTTTCAAACATTTTCTCGCGTGCGCGTCCGTCCGCGCAATTTCGCGCGCAGAGCGCGTTAGAAACATGGAAATGCAATTTTTTTGACTGATTTGGATTTCTGATACTTTGAGTAACAATATCCATTGATTTCCGATCGATTTCGACCTATAAGAAATGAATGCACTGGCGTCAAAGTTGAAATTCCGCGCGTGCGTCTTTCTGCGAATATAGTGAAAAAACATGTCTTGGTTTATTTCGCCATAGCTCTTTAAATCGTCCGTTGACCCTATATTTCTATTGCATATTACAAAAGCATATGAATTGGAAATAACGTTTCAAGTTCCAATATTGACAGGAATACGCGATGACGTCATCATTTCGTCATCTGAAATAAAAAAAGTGGAATTAATTTTTTTGAGGTACTGTTTCTGACATTCATTTGCTCGTATCTCTATTGTTTAAGCTTAATATTACCCCAAATTCAGATATGTTTTGCTTTGAACATTTGCCTTTCAAGTCCATGTCATGGTTTTGAAATTTGATAACGTCATCATACTTTAAATTGTGATTAAAAGTAAAGAAACAAAATCGGACAAGTTTACGTGTTATGTCTATGGGAGGTGATTTTTTTTAAAACCATCCATTGACTTGACAACGTTTAAGCACCTTTATCTCAGCTGATTTTGCTCCATTTCCTCTGAAACTTAAGTATGTTGTAGCTCAGACAATAAGCTCCAGTCATCATGCATTTTAAATTTTCAAATCTCCTCATCAGGTCGACAATTTTGTAGTTAAAAACTGAAAATGAGAATGCAATCTGTACGGAATGATTCCCGATTGTTCTTTGCAACTGTATATTGGTCGAATCCACGCGGCCACTTTTGGGAAGTTGAATAGCGCCATCTCAGTCAGCACTGTCACGACAGTATTATCATACATTTAAGTTTCGCATAGGATCTTCAGGACAGCCATGTGGCGTATTCGCTTAGCGCGCTGGGTGTTCATAACGCCATACCAGAAGGCGAGAAGTTCGACTCCCGCAGAAGTTTTCTCTTTCTTTCTTTTTTTTTTTCCGGCAGTTCGGCTTTACTCCGATGTCATTTATCGTATTATTTTACCAAGTATACGTAACCCGTGAACACGGCTGCTCTATTTCCCTCGTTTTGTATTGGAGTTTGGAGATTGGGTTTGCTTCATTAATTTTGTCACACTTAATGTTGTAAATTGCCCCTTGTTACAGTGTCCCGCTTGCCACCTTTCGTTTGCTCTTTCCTTTTCTCTTCATTGGTTCTTGTAATATTGTAACAGGATAGGTAGGAACATGTACGTTTAGATAACTGGCAGGAATGGGAGCTGAATTGATTAACTCTAGTCCTGGTGTATGGCGTCTCGCTCATCTCTTTGAAATTCCAGGTTGTTATTGTTTGACCCAATAACGGAGTTGTAGACAGGCTTTATGTTGCTATAGAGGTATCTTGTGCCACATGAATGGAAGGCATCACTGTTTAGTAGTAGTAATGAACTTTTTCATGTTGTAAATGATATAAAGATATGAATTTCACATCCAATCTTCGGGACAGCCATGTGGCTTTATAGTCGCTTAGCGCGCTGCATGGTCATTATGCACTACCTTAAGACGAGATGTTCGGGACCCGCAGGACGCTATTATTTTTTTTTCCTCTCTCTCTTTCTTTGTTTTTCCTTTGGCAGTTCAGCCTCATTCCGATGTCATTACCCCACGACACACAGTCACTCAAGTTCCCTTTTTTTTGTCGGAGGCTGGAGGTTGGATTTGCTTCATTTATCATACGTAATGTTGTAAATTGCCCTTGGTATACAGTGCCCCGCTTGCCACCTTTCGTTTTCTCTTTCCTTTTCTCTACGTTTGTTCCTGTTACACTGCACAAGACAGGTCGGAAAATAATTTACATAACTCAACTGGAGCAGGAATGGCAACTGAATAAATTAACTCTAGGCCAGGTGTATGGCGTCTTGCTCGTCTCTTTGAAATTCCAGGTTGCTATTGTTTGACACAATAACGGAATTGTAGACAGGTTTTATGTTGCTATAGAGGTATCTTTTGCCACATGAGTAGAAGGCATCACTGTTTAGTAGTAGTAATGAACTTTTTCATGTCCCTCCATGTCAATTATAGTTTGTTCAAAGGGGTTGTGTGTCTATCTGCCAAAGAAAAGGAAAACCTTATTTTCGCCATAGCTATTTCTCTATACGTAACCGTAGGTGATGAGTGTTGTTGGTATCTGAGCAGTGAATAACACAACATTAGGCTAAAATCCCCCTTTTATACGCGCTAAGCGTTCAATTTGATATATCTTTATTTATGTAGTCAATCACTGCTAATGGAGTTACAGAATTATGTTATAACACCTTTCACTGAAAGTTTATAAAGCAAAGTTTATGGACAAGGAAAGCAATTGTACATGAATAATACCAATGATTTAAGAGGGAAATTATGGTATACCTAAATATAAGGGTATCATTGCTTTGGAATTGCTGAAACAATATCTTGGCACGAGGTCTTCCACCTCTAATAACTGATCCCTTAAAAGATGTGTCGGTCACGGGTGATCGTCATGATTCATCTTTCACGTAGAAGCTTCCGTTCCACACTCTTAGTTCGAGAAGACTTACCATCATACTTCAAATTGTGATTAAAGGTAAAGACTCAAAATCAGACAAGTTGACGTGTTATGTCTATGGGAGGTGATTTTTTTTTAACCATGCATTGACTTGACAACGTTTAAGCACCTTTTTTCAGCTGATTTTGCTCCATTTCCTCTGAAACTTAAGTATGTGGTAGCTCAGACAATAAGCTGCAGTAATCATGCATTTTATTTTTTCAAATCTCCTCATCAGGTTGATAATTTTGCAGCTAAAAACTGAAAATGCGAATGGAATGTGGACGAAACGATTCCTGATTCATCTTTCACATAGATAAGTTTACATTCCTCATTATTTTCTCGTCGAGAAGTATGGCCGAGAGGATAAAGGCGACGTCACAAGAGACGTGAGGTTGCACACGTACGGGTTCGAACCCCATAAGAACACGAAACAAAATACTTACATCTTTTGCTTTTTTTCTTTTATGGAGTATTCACCTTCGTCCATGTAGAAAGCACGTTTTCATGTAAACGTACACACACACAGGCACACACACACACACACACACAATATCCCTTTGTTTTGTGTTGGAGACCACATTGCTTTGACTGGCAACTTGGACTTGAAATTACAAAGTGAAGATGACTCTTAAAAGACAGCATGGCCATGCTTGATTTTTTTTTTAACAATATGAAGACCTATTGGTAAATATTCATTCACATATCCTTTCCAATCAACTTACTTGGACACGGTGACACCACACGAAATTTTCAATTGGTTGCATGACAGAAACAATTTCATCTGAATTATGTAGGACTGTATAAAGAATTGGACTTCACGAATATTTCTCAATATTACTTCAAGTCGCAACTTAACATTATTTTCGTTGTCGATCACTGAAAATGAGAATGGAATCTGGTCGAAACGATTCCCGATTTATCTTTGCAACTGTATATTGATCGAATCCTCGCGGCCACTCGTGGGAAGTTGAATAGCGCTATCAGTCACTTTACGTATATCGCCAAAAAACTGAATATCAATGTAAATTTGTGTTGTGTATAGCATACATAGATAGATTTAAGTTTCGCACAGGATCTTCGGATCTTCCGTGTGGCAGAATCGCTTAGCACGCTGCGTGTTTATAATGCCCGACCGGAAGGAGAGAAGTTAATCGAGTCCCGCAGGACTTTTTCCTTTTATTTCTTTTTTCTTTTTTTTCAGCAGTTCAGCTTCACACTGATGTCATGAACACAGCTACTCTATTTCCCTTGTTTTGTATTGGAGTTTGGAGGTTGGGTTTGCTTCATTAATTTTGTCACACGTAATGTTGTAAATTGCCCCTTGAAACAGTGCCCCGCTTGCCACCATTCGTTTTCTCTTTCCTTTTCTCTTCATTTGTTCTTGTTATACTGTAGCAGGATATTTAGGAACGTGTACGTTTACATAACTAACAGGAATGGGAACTGAATTAATTAACTCTAGTCCAGGTGCATGGCGTCTCGCTGATCTCTTTGGAATTCCAGGTTGTTATTGTTTGACCAAATAACGGAGTTAAAGACAGGCAGGGAAGGAAGTGACTTGATATTGCTTCATAATGAGGAATTTTGGGCAACACCTTTCCAAGCGTAGTGATTATGACGGGGTTCTCTGTCGTTTATTTTCGTCATGGCTGTTTCACTAGTTTAGCCATAGGTGACATATGTTGTTGGCATTTGGGAGAATAGAACAGATCAGTACCAAACTGGAATAGCCCTATAAGTAATGTGGTAAGCGTTCAATTTTTTGCATTATCTTTCTTCTTCAAAGTCAGTCACTACTGATCGAAATACACAATAATATGACACGTTCCATTGGTAGTTTAGGAAAAGGGAGTTAATGCACGATGCAATGATAAATGTGCTACCATTGATTTTAGAGACGTCGTTGTGGTGTGGTACTGGTGATGGTAAGGGAACCATAGATTGCTTTTAAAGTAATGAGACAATCATTGGACCTTTGCATCAAGACCGTATTCCCATCTAGAATATAATGCATGTTCGTGCGGAGTTTTTTTTTTTTTTAATCCTGACGTGGACATTTTCTTTTCCTTGTTTTTAATTTAAGAATGTTATATCTAAATTTGTTTCTTTCCCCTAACATTTTTTTTTTTGTTGGATATAAAGTTGGACGTTCCGTGACCGAGTAAAAGAGCAGCGATTTAGTTACAGTTTCAATGCATCTTGTTTACCATCTTCTCTGACATTAAATTGATTGTTTTTAAATTTGACATTGTCTGTCTCTTAAGCAATTTGCCTGTTTATGCTCATAAAACACTGCTATAACAACTAATACATTTGCTTCACTTGTCACACGCAATGATGTGGATTGCAGTTGTGCATGCATTTTTTCTTTTGCCACCTCTCGTTTTTCTCTCCCCTTTTCCCTCATTTTGGTTTTGTTATACTGCAGATGGGAATGATTACAATGACATAGCCCAACTTGAAGTAGGAATGAGAACTGAATAAATTAACTCTAGGCCAGTTGTATATAGCGTCTCGCTCATCTCTTTGAAATTTCAGGTTGTCATTGTTCGATCAACGGAGTTGAAGACAGGCTTTATGTTGCTATAGAGGTATCTCGCTCCACATGAATGGAATGCATACGCTGTTTAGTATTAGTAATGAACTTTTTCATGTCCATCCCTGCCAATAAAAGTGTGTTTGATGGGGTTTTGTGTCATTGTGCCTATGAGAAAGCAAAGTTTTATTTTCTCCATGGCTGTTTCTCTATGCGTAGCCGTGGGTGATGGGTGTTGTTGGCATCTGGCCAGTAAAGAACAGAGTATTATGCTATAATACCCCCCTCCCCCGGTTAGGTTCTAAGCGTTCAATACGGTGATATATCTTTCTTCTTTATTATGTCAATCACTGCTGATGGAATTACAGAATTATGTTATGACACGTTTCACTCAAAGCTTAAAAAACAAAGTATATGCACGATACAAGTAATGGTGCATGAGTCCTATAGGCCATTGATTTTAGATGAGAAATTATGACATGCCTATAGTAGGATTGTCATTGGTTAGGAATTAATGAAACGATTAAGCACACCTTCCACTTCTAACTGTCCCCTATGAATGTGTGTCGATCATGTGAGATCGTCATAAATTATCATTCACGTATAAGCTTACGTTCGAAGTGTACTCTTAGTTGGAGGAGACCTATAGTTACATGGTTAAAGGCGATGTCTCTTTCGCTGGAGCCGTACGTTTGGCCCGTTTTTCTTTTGCCCTTTTCTCTTTAATTGAGATATCACTTTCGTCCAGGTATAAATCACATTCTCATGTAAACAGACTCACTTGCTCTATATCCCTTGTTTTGTATCGGAGGCTTCATTGGATTTACTGCTTGTAAATCTCACAGGCTTGTATATAGCTGTAAGAGCTCTTTGAACTGATCGCTATGATAGCAAGATTAGAGGGAGTCATATTGGTTATGTAAATAATGGTCAAAGGTCATATTTTAAAAGGCCACTGTTAAAGCCAGGATGGTTATAAACACTTAATTGTCATGTTTTATTTGTACGTGCCGAGGATCACTTGGATCCCGTTTACAGTGCGAGGTTCGGCCGCGGCTCGGCCGCGCCGAGACCGCCTTCATTTCGGTGTAAACGCGCAAAAGGCCAAATGCGGGGCCAAAATGGCCTCGCATTAGGCCACGCTAATGTGGTCTCGGCCGCGGCTGAGCCGCGGTCGCGCCCGGCCTTTTTCTCAGTGTAAACGCAAACTGGGCTAAATGCGCGGCCAATTTTATTGTGGCTTCCAAACACTCGCCTGTACTATTTCGCTATTCAGGATATTAACCACTTCAACGTCGAAAACTAGTATAGTTTAAGGTGGTTTTGTCTTGCAAAGGATTTTCTCCTTCGGCAAAGGCCTTTGCCCGAACGGCGACTTCGTCGCCACGGAATTCAGTTGCCAAAGGATCTGAAAACCAGACAATACCAAATTGCGTTTGTTTACAAGTAGAGCGCCACTACGACAAAATATTGAAAGGTTTGAATCAAAAGCGCGGCCGAGCCCGGCAGTGTAAATGGACTAAATTGCGGGGCTCGGCCGCGCAATTGAGGTTGGCCGCGGCCGCGGCTCGGCCGCGGCTCGGCCCAGCCCCGCACCGTAAACAGGGTCTAAGTTTATCCACTGTACGTACTCAAAACGTCCGTAAATCGACTTAGTCGTACACGCACAGAATTTCCACATAGTTTGTGTGACAGAAAAACAAATGTGATCTGAATAATAAATGTAGGCCCCCAAAAAAGTTCAACTAAGTATCTCATTATAACTTCAAGGTGCTATATTACATTCTTTTCTTTGTCGATCACGGATGACCGACATCTGATGACCCCAAGCGTATCACCTAACTCGTCTTCAGTGTGACGAGTTTCATATCTCGTTATTCTTCTTTCTTTCTGGCACATTTTGTGTCGTGAATATCTCAACATTGACATGACGGAATAACATGACATTTTCAGTCAACATGTCTCATGACAATATCTAGCCACAATAAGGTTTTCATGACAGTAACATATCTATGACGTCATCTAGGCGCCATTTTGTGATTTTCGGACCATGTTACATGATCGATCATAACTTCATAACTAAAGGTCATTTCTGTATCATTTTCGTTGGACATAAAGTTCAGGTCACGCTCTATCTTACTTTTTAATGCTAATTACCTAGGACATCATTACGCGCGCATTAGCGCGCGTCAAAGTTTTTAAATGCTTAAAACGACTTCCCAATGGGAAATCTCGAAGTTTCAGACAATTTTAAGCGTTCCGCGCGTTCGCGTCCGTCCGCGCATTTCCGCGCGCAGTGCGCGTAAGCAACATGAAAATGCACATTTTTTGACAGATTTGGATTCCTGATACATTAAGTAACAATATCCATTGATTCCCGATCAATTTCGACCTATAACAAAGGAATGCGCTGGCGTCAAAGTTGAAATTTCGTGTGCGCGTCTATGTGGAAATATAGCGAAAAACATGTCTTTGTTTATTTCGCCATAGCTCTTTAAAACGTCAGGTGACCCTATGTTTTTATTGCATATTACAAAAGCATATGAATTGAAAATAACGTTTCAAGTATCAATATTTCCCTAAATACATTATGACGTCATCATATCATCATCTGAAATCAAAAAAGTGGAATTATTTTTTTGAGGTACTGTTTCTGACATTCATTTGCTCGTATCTCTGTTGTTTAAGCTCAATATTATCCCAAATTCAGATATGTTGTACTTTGAACATTTGCCTTTCAGGTCCAAGTCATGGTTTTGAAATTTGATGACGTCATCATACTTTAAATTGTGATTAAATGTAAAGATGCAAAATCGGACAAGTTTACGTGTATTGTCTATGGGAGGTGATTTTTTTTAAAACCATGCATTGACTTGACAACGTTTAAGCACCTTTATCTCAGCTGATTTTGCTTCATTTCCTCTGAAACTTAAGTATGTTGTAGCTGAGACAATAAGCTTCAGTAATCATGCATTTTATTTTTTGAAATCTCATCATCAGGTTGACAATTTTGCAGTTTAAAACTGAAAATGAGAATGGAATGTGGACAAAACGATTCCCGATTCAGCTTTCACATACATAAGTTTACGTTCCTCATATTTTCTCGCCGAGACGTATGGCCGAGTGGTTAAAGGCGCCGTCTCAGAGACGTGAGGTTGCGGGTTCAAACCCCACAAGATCACGAAACAATCTTTTTTTTTATTTTACTTTTTTTTTCTTCAATTTGTATTATATATTCGTCCATGTAGAAATCACGTTCGTATATAAACGCACCTATACACACACACAGACACACACCATATCCCTCTTTTTTGTGTTGGAGACCACATTGCTTCGACTGCTGCAAAATTTTGCAGGCTGACTTTGTCAAACCGATCATAGTATGTAATGACGACGACGGAGGTGTTGTACTTTGAACAATTGTCTTTCAAGACCATGTCATTGTTTTGTACTTTGATGACGTCATCACACTGAAAATTGTGATTAAAGGCAAGGTATCAAAACCAGCCGATTATAGGCTTTATGTCTACGGCGCGTATTTTTCCCAAGTTCCAAGAAATGGCATAGCGACATCAGTCGTTACAAGGCCGCATTTCCGTCTAGCAATGCAATACATGTTCACGCGGCCACGATGGTTGAGTGGGCATTGACTTTTCCCCCCTGTAATATCTATACATTTCTTTTTTGCCTTACCATTTCAGGGGATGTCCCGTGGCCGAGTGGTTAGAAAAACGGTTTTGCATGCACGCTCAATATAACTTCAAGGTGCCTATATCACATGCTTTTCTTTGTCGATCACAGATGACCGACACCTGATGAACCCAAGCGTATCACCTAACTCGTCAGCGTGACGAGTTTCATATCTCGTTTTTTATTCTTCTTTCTTTCTGCCACATTTTGTGTCGTCAATATCTCAATAATGACATTACGGAATGACATGACATTTTCAGTCAACATGTCTCATGACAAAATCTAGCCACAATAAGGTTTTCATGACAGTAACATGTCTATGACGTCATCTAGGCGCCATTTTGTGATTTTCGGACCTTGTCACGTGATCGATCATAACTTCATAACTAGATGTCATTTCTGTATCATTTTCGGTGGACATGAAGTTCAGGTCACGCTCTATCTTACTTTTTAACGCTAGTTACACAGGTCATCATTACGCGCGCGTAAGCGCGCGTCAAAATTTTAAAAGGCTCAAAACGACTTCCCAATGGGAAATCTCGAAGTTTCAGACAATTTTAAGCGTTTCAAACATTTTCTCGCGTGCGCGTCTGTCCACGCAATTTCGCGCGCAGAGCCCGTAAGCAACATGAAAATGCAATTTTTTTGACTGATTTGGATTCCTTATACTTGGAGTAACAATATCCATTGATTTCCGATCGATTTCGACCTATAACAAAGGAATGCACTGGCGTCAAAGTTGAAATTCCGCGTGCGCGTCTTTCTGCAAATATAGTGAAAAAACATGTCTTTGTTTATTTCGCCATAGCTCTTTAAATCGTCCGTTGACCCTATATTTCTATTGCATATTACAAAAGTATATGAATTGTAAATAACATTCCAAGTATCAATATTGCCAGGAACACGCGATGACGTCATCATATCGTCATTTTAAATAAAAAAAGTGGAATTGATTTTTTTCAGGTACTCTTTCAGACATTCATTTGCTCGTATCTCTGTTGTTTAAGCTCAATATTATCCCAAATTCAGATATGTTGTACTTTGAACATTTGCCTCTCAAGTCCATGTGATGGTTTTGAAATATAATGACGTCATCATACTAGAAATTGTGATTAAAGGTAAAGACTCAAAATCAGACAAGTTTACGTGTTATGTCTATGGGAGGTGATTTTTTTTTTAAACCATGGATTGACTTGACAACGTTTAAGCACCTTTATCTCATTTGATTTTGCTCCATTTCCTCTGAAACATGCGTATGTTGTAGCTGAGACAATAAGCTTTAGTAATCGTGCATTTTATGTTTTCAAATCTCCTCATTAGGTTGATAATTTTGTAGTTTAAAACTGAAAATGAGAATGCAATCTGTACAGAACGATTCCCAATTTATCTTTGCAACTGTATATTGATCGAATTCACGCTGCCACTTGTGAGAAGTTGAATAGCGCCATCACAAGTCAACCAGTCACGACAGTATTATTATACATTTAAGTTTCGCACTCGGTCTTCAGGACAGCCGTGTGGCGTAATCGCTTAGCGCGCTGGGTGTTCATAATGCCATACCGGAAGGCGAGAAGTTCGACTCCCGCAGGATTTTTCCCGTTTTTTCTTTTTCTTTTTTTTTTTCGGCAATTCAGCTTTACTCCGATGTCATTTATCATATTATTTTATTAAGTGTACGTAACCCGTGAACACGGCTGCTCTATATCCCTTGTTTTGTATTGGAGTTTAGACATTGGGTTTGCTTCATTAATTTTGTCACACTTAATGTTGTAAATTGCCCCTTGTTACAGTGTCCCGCTTGCCACCTTTCGTTTGCTCTTTCCTTTTCTCTTCATTGGCTCTTGTTATATTGTAACAGGATAGGTAGGAACATGTACGTTTAGATAACTGGCAGGAATGGGAGCTGAATTGATTAACTCTAATCCAGGTGTATGGCGTCTCGCTCATCTCTTTGAAATTCCAGGTTGTTATTGTTTGACCCAATAACGAAGTTGTAGACAGGTTTTATGTTGCTATAGAGGTATCTTGTGCCACATAAATGGAAGGCATCACTGTTTAGTAGTAGTAATGAACCTTTTCATGTTGTAAATGATATAAAGATATGAATTTCACATCCAATCTTCGGGACAGCCGTGTGGCTTTATAGTCGCTTAGCGCGCTCCATGGTCATTATGCACTACCTTCGAGACCCGCAGGACGCTATTATTTTTTTTCTCTCTCTCTTTCTTTGTTTTTCGTTTGGCAGTTCAGCTTCATTCCGATGTCATTACCCCACAACACACAGTCACTCAATTCCCCCCCCCCCTTTTTTTTGTCGCAGGCTGGAGGTTGGATTTGCTTCATTTATCATACGTGTAATGTTGTAAATGCCCTTGGTATACAGTGCCCCGCTTGCCACCTTTCGTTTTATCTTTCCTTTTCTCTACCTTTGTTCCTGTTACACTGCACAAGACAGGTCGGAAAATAATTTACATAACTCAACCGGAGCAGGAATGGCAACTGAATAGATTAACTCTAGGCCAGGTGTATGGCGTCTCGCTCATCTCTTTGAAATTCCAGGTTGTTATTGTTTGACCCAAGAACGGAATTGTAGACAGGTTTTATGTTGCTATAGAGGTATCTTGTGCCACATGAGTAGAAGGCATCACTGTTAAGTAGTAGTAATGAACCTTTTCTTGTCCCTCCATGTCAATTATAGTGTGTTTAAAGGGGTTGTGTGTCTATCTGCCAAAGAAAAGGAAAACCTTATTTTCGCCATGGCTATTTCTCTATACGTAACCGTAGGTGATGAGTGTTGTTGGTATCTGAGCAGTGAACAACAGAGCATCAGGCTAAAATCCCCCTTAGTTATACGCGCTAAGCGTTCAATTGATATATCTTTATTTATGTAGTCAATCACTGCTAATGGAGTTACAGAATTATGTTATGACACATTGCACTTAAAGTTTGTAAAGCAAAGTTTATGGACAAGGCAAGCAATTGTACATGAATAATACCATTGATTTTAGAGGGAAATTATGGTATACCTAAATGTAAGGGTATCATTGCTTTGGAATTGCTGAGACAATATCTGGGCACGAGGGCTTCCACTTCTAATAACTGATCCCTTTGAAGATGTGTCGGTCACGGGTGATCGTCATGATTCATCTTTCACGTAGAAGCTTCCGTTCCACACTCTTCGTTCGAGAAGACTTACCATCATACTTCAAATTGTGATTAAAGGTAAAGACTCAAAATCAGACAAGTTGACGTGTTATGTCTATGGGAGGTGATTTTTTTTTTTAACCCTGCATTGACTTGACAACGTTTAAGCACCTTTATCTCAGCTGATTTTGCTCCATTTCCTCTGAAACTTATGTATGTGGTAGCTGAGACAATAAGCTGCAGTGATCATGCATTTTATTTTTTTCAAATCTCCTCGTCAGGTTGATAATTTTGCAGCTAAAAACTGAAAATGAGAATGGAATGTGGACCAAACGATTCCTGAATCATCTTTCACATATAAGCTTACGTTCCTCATATTTTCTCGTCAAGACGTACATGGCCGAGAGGATAAAGGCGACGTCACAAGAGACGTGAGGTTGCACACGTACGGGTTCGAACCCCATAAGAGCACGAAACAAAATAAGTATATCTTTTTTTTTATGGAGTATTCACCTTCGTCCATGTAGAAAGCACGTTTTCATGTAAACGTACACACACACAGGCACACACACACACACATACACACACACACACACAATATCCCTTTGTTTTGTGTTGGAGACCACATTGCTTTGACTGTCAACTTGGACTTGAAATTACAAAGTGAAGATGACTCTTAAAAGACAGCATGGCCATGCTTGATTTTTTTTTAACAATATGAAGACCTATTGGTAAATATTCATTCACATATCCTTTCCAATCAACTTACTTGGACACGGTGACACCACACGAAATTTTCAATTGGTTGCATGACAGAAACAATTTCATCTGAATTATGTAGGACTGTATAAGGAATTGGACTTCACGAATATTTCTCAATATTACTTCAAGTCGCAACTTAACATTATTTTCGTTGTCGATCACTGAAAATGAGAATGGAATCTGGTCGAAACGATTCCCGATTTATCTTTGCAATTGTATATTGATCGAATCCTCGCGGCCACTCGTGGGAAGTTGAATAGCGCTATCAGTCACTTTACGTATATCGCCAAAAAACTGAATATCAATGTAAATTTGTGTTGTGTATAGCATACATAGATAGATTTAAGTTTCGCACAGGATCTTCGGATCTTCCGTGTGGCAGAATCGCTTAGCACGCTGCGTGTTTATAATGCCCGACCGGAAGGAGAGAAGTTAATCGAGTCCCGCAGGACTTTTTCCTTTTATTTCTTTTTTCTTTTTTTTTCAGCAGTTCAGCTTCACACTGATGTCATGAACACAGCTACTCTATTTCCCTTGTTTTGTATTGGAGTTTGGAGGTTGGGTTTGCTTCATTAATTTTGTCACACGTAATGTTGTAAATTGCCCCTTGAAACAGTGCCCCGCTTGCCACCATTCGTTTTCTCTTTCCTTTTCTCTTCATTTGTTCTTGTTATACTGTAGCAGGATATTTAGGAACGTGTACGTTTACATAACTAACAGGAATGGGAACTGAATTAATTAACTCTAGTCCAGGTGCATGGCGTCTCGCTGATCTCTTTGGAATTCCAGGTTGTTATTGTTTGACCAAATAACGGAGTTAAAGACAGGCAGGGAAGGAAGTGACTTGATATTGCTTCATAATGAGGAATTTTGGGCAACACCTTTCCAAGCGTAGTGATTATGACGGGGTTCTCTGTCGTTTATTTTCGTCATGGCTGTTTCACTAGTTTAGCCATAGGTGACATATGTTGTTGGCATTTGGGAGAATAGAACAGATCAGTACCAAACTGGAATAGCCCTATAAGTAATGTGGTAAGCGTTCAATTTTTTGCATTATCTTTCTTCTTCAAAGTCAGTCACTACTGATCGAAATACACAATAATATGACACGTTCCATTGGTAGTTTAGGAAAAGGGAGTTAATGCACGATGCAATGATAAATGTGCTACCATTGATTTTAGAGACGTCGTTGTGGTGTGGTACTGGTGATGGTAAGGGAACCATAGATTGCTTTTAAAGTAATGAGACAATCATTGGACCTTTGCATCAAGACCGTATTCCCATCTAGAATATAATGCATGTTCGTGCGGAGTTTTTTTTTTTTTTTTTAATCCTGACGTGGACATTTTCTTTTCCTTGTTTTTAATTTAAGAATGTTATATCTTATCTAAATTTGTTTCTTTCCCCTAACATTTTTTTTTGTTGGATATAAAGTTGGACGTTCCGTGACCGAGTAAAAGAGCAGCGATTTAGTTACAGTTTCAATGCATCTTGTTTACCATCTTCTCTGACATTAAATTGATTGTTTTTAAATTTGACATTGTCTGTCTATAAAGCAATTTGCCTGTTTATGCTCATAAAACACTGCTATAACAACTAATACATTTGCTTCACTTGTCACACGCAATGATGTGGATTGCAGTTGTGCATGCATTTTTTCTTTTGCCACCTCTCGTTTTTCTCTCCCCTTTTCCCTCATTTTGGTTTTGTTATACTGCAGATGGGAATGATTACAATGACATAACCCAACTTGAAGTAGGAATGAGAACTGAATAAATTAACTCTAGGCCAGGTGTATATAGCGTCTCGCTCATCTCTTTGAAATTTCAGGTTGTCATTGTTCGATCAACGGAGTTGAAGACAGGCTTTATGTTGCTATAGAGGTATCTCGCTCCACATGAATGGAATGCATACGCTGTTTAGTATTAGTAATGAACTTTTTCATGTCCATCCCTGCCAATAAAAGTGTGTTTGATGGGGTTTTGTGTCATTGTGCCTATGAGAAAGCAAAGTTTTATTTTCGCCATGGCTGTTTCTCTATGCGTAGCCGTGGGTGATGGGTGTTGTTGGCATCTGGCCAGTAAAGAACCGAGTATTATGCTATAATACCCCCCTCCCCCGGTTAGGTTCTAAGCGTTCAATACGGTGATATATCTTTCTTCTTTATTATGTCAATCACTGCTGATGGAATTACAGAATTATGTTATGACACGTTTCACTCAAAGCTTAAAAAAAAAGAGTATGCACGATACAAGTAATGGTGCATGAGTCCTATAGGCCATTGATTTTAGATGAGAAATTATGACATGCCTATAGTAGGATTGTCATTGATTAGGAATTAATGAAACGATTAAGCACACCTTCCACTTCTAACTGTCCCCTTTGAATGTGTGTCGATCATGTGAGATCGTCATAAATTATCATTCACGTATAAGCTTACGTTCGAAGTGTACTCTTAGTTGGAGGAGACCTATAGTTACATGGTTAAAGGCGATGTCTCTTTCGCTGGAGCCGTACGTTTGGCCCGTTTTTCTTTTGCCCTTTTCTCTTTAATTGAGATATCACTTTCGTCCAGGTATAAATCACATTCTCATGTAAACAGACTCACTTGCTCTATATCCCTTGTTTTGTATCGGAGGCTTCAATGGATTTACTGCTTGTAAATCTCACAGGCTTGTATAAAGCTGATGTAAGAGCTCTTTGAACTGATCACTATGATAGCAAGATTAGAGGGAGTCATATTGGTTATGTAAATAATGGTCAAAGGTCATATTTTAAAAGGCCACTGTTAAAGCCAGGATGGTTATAAACACTTAATTGTCATGTTTTATTTGTACGTGCCGAGGATCACTTGGATCCCGTTTACAGTGCGAGGTTCGGCCGCGGCTCGGCCGCGCCGAGACCGCCTTCATTTCGGTGTAAACGCGCAAAAGGCCAAATGCGGGGCCAAAATGGCCTCGCATTAGGCCACGCTAATGTGGTCTCGGCCGCGGCTGAGCCGCGGTCGCGCCCGGCCTTTTTCTCAGTGTAAACGCAAACTGGGCTAAATGCGCGGCCAATTTTATTGTGGCTTCCAAACACTCGCCTGTACTATTTCGCTATTCAGGATATTAACCCCATCAACGTCGAAAACTAGTATAGTTTAAGGTGGTTTTGTCCTGCAAAGGATTTTCTCCTTCGGCAAAGGCCTTTGCCCGAACGGCGACTTCGTCGCCACGGAATTCAGTTGCCAAAGGATCTGAAAACCAGACAATACCAAATTGCGTTTGTTTACAAGTAGAGCGCCACTACGACAAAATATTGAAAGGTTTGAATCAAAAGCGCGGCCGAGCCCGGCAGTGTAAATGGACTAAATTGCGGGGCTCGGCCGCGCAATTGAGGTTGGCCGCGGCCGCGGCTCGGCCGCGGCTCGGCCCAGCCCCGCACCGTAAACAGGGTCTAAGTTTATCCACTGTACGTACTCAAAAAGTCCGTAAATCGACTTAGTCGTACACGCACAGAATTTCCACATAGTTTGTGTGACAGAAAAACAAATGTGATCTGAATAATAAATGTAGGCCCCCAAAAAAGTTCAACTAAGTATCTCATTATAACTTCAAGGTGCTATATTACATTCTTTTCTTTGTCGATCACGGATGACCGACATCTGATGACCCCAAGCGTATCACCTAACTCGTCTTCAGTGTGACGAGTTTCATATCTCGTTTTTTATTCTTCTTTCTTTCTGGACAATTTTGTGTCGTCAATATCTCAAGAATGACATTACGAAATAACATGACATTTTCAGTCAACATGTCTCATGACAAAATCTAGCCACAATAAGGTTTTCATGACAGTAACATATCTATGACGTCATCTAGGCGCCATTTTGTGATTTTCGGACCTTGTCACATGATCGATCATAACTTCATAACTAGATGTCATTTCTGTATCATTTTCGGTGGACATGAAGTTCAGGTCACGCTCTATCTTACTTCTTAACGCTAGTTACACAGGTCATCATTACGCGCGCGTAAGCGCGCGTCAAAATTTTAAAAGGCTCAAAACGACTTCCCAATGGAAAATCTCGAAGTTTCAGACAATTTTAAGCGTTTCAAACATTTTCTCGCGTGCGCGTCCGTCCGCGCAATTTCGCGCGCAGAGCCCGTAAGCAACATGAAAATGCAATTTTTTTGACTGATTTGGATTTCTGATACTTTGAGTAACAATATCCATTGATTTCCGATCGATTTCGACCTATAACAAAGGAATGTACTGGCGTCAAAGTTGAAATTCCGCGTGCGCGTCTTTCTGCAAATATAGTGAAAAAAATGTCTTTGTTTATTTTGCCATAGCTCTTTAAATCGTCCGTTGACCCTATATTTCCATTGCATATTACAAAAGTATATGAATTGTAAATAACATTCCAAGTATCAATATTGCCAGGAAAACGCGATGACGTCATCATATCGTCATTTTAAATAAAAAAGTGGAATTGATTTTTTTGAGGTACTGTTTCTGACATTCATTTGCTCGTATCTCTGTTGTTTAAGCTCAATATTATCCCAAATTCAGATATGTTGTACTTTGAACATTTGCCTCTCAAGTCCATGTGATGGTTTTGAAATGTGATGCCGTCATCATACTAGAAATTGTGATTAAAGGTAAAGACTCAAAATCAGACAAGTTTACGTGTTATGTCTATGGGAGGTGATTTTTTTTTTAAACCATGCATTGACTTGACAACGTTTAAGCACCTTTACCTCATCTGATTTTGCTCCATTTCCTCTGAAACATACGTATGTTGTAGCTGAGACAATAAGCTTTAGTAATCATGCATTTTATAATTTCAAATCTCCTCATCAGGTTGATAATTTTGTAGTTTAAAACTGAAAATGAGAATGCAATATGTACAGAACGATTCACAATTTTTCTTTGCAACTGTATATTGATCGAATCCACGCTGCTACTTGTGAGAAGTTGAATAGCGCCATCACAAGTCCACACACATTCACGATAGTATTTAGATTTAAGTTTCGCACTCAATCTTCAGGACAGCCGTGTGGCATAATCGCTTAGCGCGCTGGTTGTTCATAATGCCTTACCGGAAGGTGAGAAGTTCGACTCCCGCAGGACTTTTTTTCCGTTCTTTCTTTTTCTCTCCTTTTTTTTTCGGCAGTTCAGCTTTACTCCGATGTCATTTATCATATTATTTTATCAAGTGTACCTAACCGTGAACACGGCTGCTCTATTTCCCTTGTTTTGTATTGGAGTTTGGAGATTGGGTTTGCTTCATTAATTTTGTCACACTTAATGTTGTAAATTGCCCCTTAGTGTCCCGCTTGCCACCTTTCGTTTGCTCTTTCCTTTTCTCTTCATTGGTTATTGTTATACTGTAACAGGATAGGTAGGAACATGTACGTTTAAACAATTTGCAGGAATGGGAGCTGAATTGATTAACTCTAGTCCAGATGTATGGCGTCTCGCTCATCTCTTTGAAATTCCAGGTTGTTATTGTTTGACCCAATAACGGAGTTTTAGACAGGTTTTATGTTGCTATAAAGGTATCTTGTGCCACATGAATGGAAGGCATCACTGTTTAGTAGTAGTAATGAACTCTTTCATTTTGTAAATGATATAAAGATATGAATTTCACATCCAATTTTCGGGACAGCCGTGTGGCTTTATAGTCGCTTAGCGCGCTGCATGGTCATTATGCACTACCTTAGGACGAGATGTTCGAGACCCGCAGGACGCTATTATTTTTTTTCTCTCTCTTTCTTTGTTTTTCTTTTGTCAGTTCAGCTTCATTCCGATGTCATTACCCCACGACACACAGTCACTCAAGTTCCCTTTTTTTTTTTTGTCGGAGGCTGGAGGTTGGATTTGCTTCGTTTATCATACGTAATGTTGTAAATTGCCCTTGGTATACAGTGCCCCGCTTGCCACCTTTCGTTTTCTCTTTCCTTTTCTCTACGTTTGTTCCTGTTACACTGCACAAGACAGGTCGGAAAATAATTTACATAACTCAACTGGAGCAGGAATGGCAACTGAATAAATTAACTCTAGGCCAGGTGTATGACGTCTAGCTCATCTCTTTGAAATTCCAGATTGTTATTGTTTGACCCAATAGCGGAATTGTAGATAGGTTTTATGTTGCTATAGAGGTATCTTGTGCCACATGAGTAGAAGGCATCACTGTTTAGTAGTAGTAATGAACCTTTTCATGTCCCTCCATGTCAGTTATAGTGTGTTTAAAGGGGTTGTGTGTCTATCTGCCAAAGAAAAGGAAAACCTTATTTTCGTCATGGCTGTTTCTCTATACGTAGCCGTAGGTGATGAGTGTTGTTGGTATCTGAGCAGTGAATAACACATCAGGCTAAAATCCCCCTTAGTTATACGCGCTAAGCGTTCAATTGATATTTATTATCTTTATTTATGTAGTCAATCACTGCTAATGGAGTTACAGAATTATGTTATGACACCTTTCACTGAAAGTTTGTAAAGCAAAGTTTGTGGACAAGGCAAGCAATTGTACATGAATAATACCATTGATTTCAGAGGGAAATTATGGTATACCTAAATGTAAGGGTATCATTGCTTTGGAATTACTGAGACAATATTATCTTGCACGAGGGCTTCCACTTCTAATAACTGATCCCTTTGAAGATGACTGTGTCAGCCACGGGTGATCGTCATGATTCATCTTTCACGTAGAAGCTTTCGTTCCACACTCTTAGTTCGAGAAGACTTACCATCATACTTCAAATTGTGATTAAAGGTAAAGACTCAAAATCAGACAAGTTGACGTGTTATGTCTATGGAAGGTGATTTTTTTTTAAACCATGCATTGACTTGACAACGTTTAAGCACCTTTATCTCAGCTGATTTTGCTCCATTTCCTCTGAAACTTAAGTATGTGATAGCTCAGACAATACGCTGCAGTAATCATGCATTTTATTTTTTCAAATCTCCTCATCAGGTTGACAATTTTGCAGCTAAAAACTGAAAATGAGAATGGAATGTGGACCAAACTATTCCTGAATCATCTTTCACATATAAGCTTACGTTCCTCATATTTTCTCGTCAAGACGTACATGGCCGAGAGGATAAAGGCGACGTCACAAGAGACGTGAGGTTGCACACGTACGGGTTCGAACGCCATAAGAGCACGAAACAAAATACTTATATCTTTTGCTTTTTTTTCTTTTATGGAGTATTCACCTTCGTCCATGTAGAAATCACGTTTTCATGTAAACGTACACACACACAGGCACACACACACACACACACTATCCCTACTGAATATCAATGTAAATTTGTGTTGTGTATAGCATACATAGATAGATTTAAGTTTAGCACAAGATCTTCGGATCTTCCGTGTGGCAGAATCGCTTAGCACGCTGCGTGTTTATAATGCCCGACCGGAAGGAGAGAAGTTAATCGAGTCCCGCAGGACTTTTTCCTTTTATTTCTTTTTTCTTTTTTTCTGCAGTTGAGCTTCACTCTGATGTCATGAACAAAGCTACTCTATTTCCCTTGTTTTGTATTGGAGTTTGGAGGTTGGATTTGCTTCATTAATTTTGTCACACGTAATGTAATACCCCGCTTGCCACCATTCGTTTTCTCTTTCCTTTTCTCTTCATTTGTTCTTGTTATACTGTAGCAGGATATTCAGGAACGTGTACGTTTACATAACTAACAGGAATGGGAACTGAATTAATTAACTCTAGTCCAGGTGCATGGCGTCTCGCTTATCTCTTTGGAATTCCAGGTTGTTATTGTTTGACCAAATAACGGAGTTAAATACAGGCAGGGAAGGAAGTGACTTGATATTGCTTCATAATGAGGAATTTCGGGCAACACCTTTCCAAGTGTAGTGATTATGATGGGGTTCTCTGTCATTTATTTTCGTCATGGCTGTTTCACTAGTTAGCCATAGGTGATATATGTTGCTGGCATCTGGGAGAATAGTACAGATCAGTACCAAACTGGAATAGCCCTATAAGCAATGTGGTAAGCGTTCAATTTTTATCTTTCTTCTTTAAAGTCAATCACTACTGATCGAAATACACAATATTATTACACGTTCCACTGGTAGTTTAGGAAAAGGGAATTAATGCACGATGCAATGATAAATGTGCTACCATTGATTTTAGAGACGTCATTGTGGTGTGGTACTGGTGATGGTAAGGGAACCATAGATTGCTTTTAAAGTAATGAGACAATCATTGGACCTTTGCATCAAGACCGTATTCCCATCTAGAATATAATGCATGTTCGTGCGGTGTTTTTTTTTTTTTTAAATCCTGACGTGGACATTTTCTTTTTCTTGTTTTTAATTTAAGAATGTTATATCTAAATTTGTTTCTTTCCCCAAACGTTTTTTTTTTTTTGGTTGAATATAAAGTTGGACGTTCCGTGACCAAGTAGAAGAGCAGCGATTTAGTTACAGTTTCAATGCATCTTGTTAACCATCTTCTCTGACATTAAATTGATGGTTATTATATTTGACATTGTCTGTCTATTTGCCTGTTAATGCTCATAAAACACTGCTATAACAACTAATGCATTTGCTTCACTTGTCACACGCAATGATATGGATTGCAGTTGTGCATGCAGTTTTCCTTTTGCCACCTCTCGTTTTTCTCTCCCCTTTTCCCTCACTTTGGTTTTGTTATACTGCAGATGGGAATGATTACAATAACATAACCCAACTTGAAGTAAGAATGAGAACTGAATAAATTAACTCTAGGCCAGGTGTATACAGCGTCTCGCTCATCTCTTTGAAATTTCAAGTTGTCATTGTTCGACCAACGGAGTTGAAGACAGGCTTTATGTTGCTATAGAGGTATCTCGCGCCACATGAATGGAATGAATACGCTGGTTAGTATTAGTAATGAACTTTTTCATGTCCATCCCTGCAAATAAAAGTGTGTTTGACGGGGTTCTGTGTCATTCTGCCTACGAGAAAGCAAAGTTTTATTTTCGCCATGGCTGTTTCTCTATGCGTAGCCGTGGGTGATGGGTGTTGTTGGCATCTGGGCAGTAAAGAACCGAGTATCATGCCATAATACCCCCCCCCCCCCCCCCCCGGTTAGGTTCTAAGCGTTCAATATGGTGATATATCTTTCTTCTTTGTTATATCAATCACTGCTGATGGAATTACAGAATTATGTTATGACACGTTTCACTCAAAGCTTAAAAAGCAAAGTTTATGCACGATACAAGTAATGGTGCATGAGTCCTATAGGCCATTGATTTTAGATGAGAAATTATGATATGCCTATAGTAGTGGTGTCATTGATTAGGAATTAATGACACGATTAAGCACTCCTTTCACTTCTAACTGTCCCCTTTGAATGTGTGTCGATCACGTGAGATCGTCATAAATTATCATTCACGTATAAGCTTACGTTCAAAGTGTACTCTTAGTTGGAGGAGACCTTTAGTTACATGGTTAAAGGTGATGTCTCTTTCTCTAGAGCCGTACGTTTTGCCCGTTTTTCTTTTGCCCTTTTCTCTTTAATTGAGGTATTACTTTCGTCCAGGATAAATCACATTCTCATGTAAACAGACTCACTTGCTCTATATCCCTTGTTTTGTATCGGAGGCTTCATTGGTTTTACTGCTGGTAAATCTCACAGGCTTGTATATAGCTGTAAGAGCTCTCTGAACTGATCATTGTGATAGCAAGATTAGAGGGAGTCATATTGGTTATGTAAATAATGGTCAAAGGTCATGTTTTAAAAGGCCACTGTTAAAGCCAGGATGGTTATAAACACTTAATTGTCATGTTTTATTTGTACGTGCCGAGGATCACTTGGACCCCGTTTACAGTGCGAGGCTCGGCCGCGGCTCGGCCGCGTCGAGCCCACCTTCATTTCGGTGTAAACGCGCAAAAGGCCAAATGCGGGGCCAAAATTGGCCTCGCATTAGGCCACGCTCTGGAGATGGTCTCGGCCGCGGCCGACCCGCGGTCGCGCCCGGCCTTCAGTGTAAACGCAAACTGGGCTAAATGCGCGGCCACTTTTAGTCTGGCTTCCAAACCCTCGCCTGTACTATTTCGCTATTCAGGATATCAACCACTTCAACGTCGAAAACTAGTATAGTTTAAGGTGGTTTTGTCCTGCAAAGGATTTTCTCCTTCGGCAAAGGTCTTTGCCCGAACGGCGACTTCGTCGCCATGCACGGAATTCAGTTGCCAAAGGATCTGAAAACCAGACAATACCAAATTGCGTTTGTTTAAAAGTAGAGCGCCACTACGACAAAATATTGAAAGGTTTGAATCAAAAGCGCGGCCGAGCCCGGGAGCGTGTTTTTTTTAGACGGCACAGATTGGGGAAACTAAAAATCTATCGGGGACTCTATCCCTAAACCTAACCCTAATCCTAATCCTAACCCTAACCATCAAACCCTAACCCTAACCCTAACCCCAACCCTGACACTAACCCTAACCCTAACCATAACCAAAAACCCTAACCCAACGTTTTTCCCATAGGTTTAACACGCGCCATGCCCCAATCTGTGCCGTCTTAAAAAAAAAAGCGCAGCCCGGGAGTGTAAACGGACTAAATTGCGGGGCTCGGCCTCGCAATTCAGGTTGGCCTTGGCCGCAGCTCGGCCGCGGCTCGGCCCAGCCCCGCACCGTAAACGGGGTCTAAGTTTATGCACTGTACGTACTCAAAAAGTCCGTAAATCGACGTAGTCGCACACGCACAGAATTTCCACTTAGTTTGTGTGACAGAAAAACAAATGTGATCTGAATAATGTCGGCCAAAAAAAAGTTCAACTAAGTATCTCATTATAACTTCAAGGTGCTATATTATATATTTTTTTGTCGATCACGGATGACCGACATCTGATGACCCCAAGCGTATCACCTAACTCGTCTTCAGTGTGACGAGTTTCATATCTCGTTATAACAAGGCTTGATTAAATGTCATATGAATCAGATATACATGAATCATATATTCATGAAAAGATATAAACATAATACTGTATAATGCAGAGTGGTACACTCAAGAGTAAGGCAATTAAGACACAAAATAATGGAGAATAAAACACTAAACGGGTATTCAATTTTGGCCAAGTTTATCTAGCACAAAATCTTGTAAGATCCAAAAATGACAATAAGGGCCTATCTCTAGAATAGAGTAGTAAATAGACTTTGCAGCTAGCTTCAATTCAATAAGGATGGTGCCTTGACAAAGGAGAATCAGTGTGAGGCATGTAGCAGTGTATAGTATTTGTGGTTAAAATCAATCATGAATATTAATTTTAGGGAAACTGTCCACTTCTATACGATCTGGAGCACATTATGAAAAAGATAATAGGTTGTGAAAACAGCACAATTTGTCACGAACCCCCCCCCCCCCCCCCACCTAACTTTATCAATCCAGAAAAACTACATTCTGTAAGGCTCTGTTTCACGTTACTTTCTTGTATCAATTTACATGAATATACAGAACCCCACCAATTTGAGTTAACCATTTGACATTTCAATATACATGTACACAAAATCTATATATCTATAAGCCATTTTATATGCGCATGTTCAAGTCTTTACGTGAATGCCTGAGTCATAGGAATTGACATGTTGTCTATAAAATTGATGGAGAGAGAATGAAGCTCTTTTATCGATTTCATTTACAAAGGCAACCATAGTTAGATGTGAATTAAGTTGACAAATAGATTCCTGATAGTCTCAGCAACCTCACTAACAACTGTATCCTCAAAGTTCAGTTTGCTATTCCGATCCTAAAATGAAATAGGGTTCAATATTCCGAAGGTTCAATAGTCCGAAAATGAAATATCTTTCTTTATAATTCCGAAGCATCGTTAATATGCACCTTGTTTTCATTTTCGGATTAACGAACTTTCGGAATAACACCACAAAATGTTCGGGTTAAAGAAGACTATTTTATTTTCAGATTAACGAGCATCTGTAATAGGAATTAAACAGAATTTGTTTGTTTCGGTCTACTTTCGGAATAACGAACCTTCGAACGTTGTTTCATTTTCGGATTAACGAACCTTCGAAAAATGGTGGCGTAACATTTGTATAACATTCCGATCTTGACTACCAGTACAATCGAATCCCCTCATTGGCTTTTCTTCTCATGAATTGCTCGATACAAACCATTAACTTCACTCTTGCTTGGAATGATAGAGATAAAGAAGACATGTCAGTTTTGGCTGCAGGCTTGAGAATAGTGGGAGACAGCTGACCAGCTGACCATCAGGAGAATGAGAGAAACACATATACATTTGACTCACTCACACATGGACTAATTCTTTCAATAGAACTGTGCACAACATAATGATTACAAGAGAACCACAGTAATTACTTTCACGTGCTGTCAGTGTACAATTAATGATGATGATGATGATGACGATTATGATGTTGATTATGATAATAATTATGATAATGATACTACTACTATACTACTACTGATGATGATGATAATAATAATAATAATAATAATAATAATAATAATAATAATAATAATAATAATAATAATAATAATAATAATATAATAACAATATAAATAATAATAATGATAATACTACTACTACTAATGATAATAATAAAAGACTTGCTTTATGAACTGCTGAGATGAATGAAGATGCAATTTGAAAACTGAGTCCTATTTACTTGCGGTGATGATTTTGTGTCACACTTCAAAAATGAATGAATCCGGGCCCTTAGCTTATTGCACTGTGTTACTTCCGGATTTTTGAAAATTAAACCACATCTAAACTTAAAGTCATTTAGTCTGGCTCTTGGTTGATGAAATGTGCCGAATATGCATGAATAAAAACCCCATCCCCTGTCAGTCTACAAAACTTTCTGCGGATCCTGATCAAGACATCTCTAATCTTCGGGGTTCATGGCTTCTAATATTCAACTTGATATATTCTTCTTCTTCTTCTTCTTCTTCTTCTTCTTCTTCTTCTGATTACGTCTGCCTCCTTCAGTACACTGAAGATTCTTGCAGACTGTGCTATTTACATTATAATACAATTTATTTACAGATATTTATAAGCATATAGAAAATTTGACGAAAATAACTAGCCACTTTGATCAACCATTAGACGGTTTCGAAATGATCCCATACACCCATGGCGCTGAAACAATTTCTGACGGCAGGGAATTCCAATTCCTTACAGTTTTTGGAAAGAACGAATGGCGATGCGAATCAGTTCTCGAGTATGGTACCTGATAGGAGTGTGGTTGCGAGGCTCTCGTCAACTGAGTAGCCTGTTTGATAATATAGTCCTGTGGTGAAAGAGGAGTAAGATTATTGTGTATTTTGTATGTGTATTTTGAACATCATAATTAGCCTGTCATTTTTTTCTGCGTTGTTCCAGAGTGGTCCAATCAAGTTCTTGTAGCGTTTTGGTGACACTTGAGGTGTTATGGTAGCGATTTAAAGTTAATCGCGCAGCTCTTCTCTGGACCATTTCTACTTGGTGGATTAGGTTCTTGGAAGATGGGTCCCAAACTGTGGAAGCATACTCAAGAATTGGTCGAACCAACGTTTTGTAAGCTGTGGCTTTAATATCAGCAGATTTTATGCGAAGATTGCGTCTTAGAAATGCAAGCACGTTATTGGCTTTATTGACAGTATTGTTGATGTGTTGGGTCCACTTCAAATCAGAAGTGATGGTTACACCTAAGTACTTCACGGATTCAACAAATTCAAGAGGGGCGTCATTTAGATGATAGTACACGTGTTGCACCTTTCTTCTTTTCCTGGATATTTTCAAAACCTTACACTTATCTGTGTTCAAAACCATCATCAATTTTTTCGCCCAGTCACCAATTTTGTTTAGGTCCTCTTGAAGATTTTACGCATGATGTTGATTGTCAATGGTCATGTAGGAAATTGCATCATCGGCAAAAAGGCGAACCTTTGACGCTAGACCATCAGCAGGCAAGTCATTAATGTAAGGTTCAACACATGAAGAATTGTTAAGAGCGTCTGTGACCTCTACAAACATGCCAATATCTGGCCAGTGTTACAAAGTTTCGGATCCTACTTTTCATCGGCACAAATCGATGCTCAGGTTGTATCAAATCTCGAGTATAGTGGAGTTCATCGCCCGCATTTCGGAACTCATGTTCGTGACTTCATGCGTGCTGGATAACATCGGCTCAATTGCAGGACTTCTGCCCATAATATTCTCAGATATTAGCTGTTTGATTCTGTTTACCTTAATGTTATGTGTTGTTACAAATAACTATGATGTTGTATTTATCACTAAATCGTCCTCCTTTTACGCCCTCGCATTTACGTCCGCAGCATTTTGTTGGGCATCTATTCGTCAGTTCGTTTTTCCAATTGGCAGACTTGTCACAGACAATGCTGCTATGCTACATCAGTGCTTCAAGTCTACGTACATACATGATTCCCGTTTCGCAAGTTTTCATACTGTTAGGAATGAGACATATCCTATTTTGGTGGAACTGCTTATCACAGGAATGGTAATAATGTGTGAGACTTGGTAGTCAGTTGGTCTCTACTCTCTACAATCGCAGCCACAAGGTGACATTACATTTGAGTGGATAGAATCTTCAAGTAACTTTTCTGTGCTCCACAGAGCAAAGCACCTCTTTGGGTGTAACATCGCGCAGAATGAACCAGGGAGTTATGATCGGGATACGTCACTCCAAATCCCGACAGACGGAGGTCATGGGTGCAACACTAGGCTTGTAACATTCTTACGCCTCTCGGCAGCAACGTACCTCGCCGTGAACTCCTGGACTCCTGGACTCACACGACATCGTATCCAATCTACCGCAGACAACACCGGAGTATCTTAGGTGTTGCTGCGACATTTTTACTTTGCCCTTGGTCATTGATTATGTATTGGTAATTTCTCTATCACGAAAACTTTATGGTTCACTCCCCGGAAAGCCGCGATGCATGCCCACGAGTTTATGGGAGGACACGATGTCATGTTATTAGTCTGCACGTTTGGGATATTTGCCAGTAATATCTTTGAAATCTGCTCCGCCATCGGCCTTATGGTATCCGAGGGGCACACTATTCTCTACTCCCTCGACATCGTAAGGTCTGTTGTGGCGATGGCCAACGTCGGACTGATGACGCTCTTCCTGATCATAATCCAGCGACAGGCAGTTGTCGGTGGTCGTGACAGGAAGTGGTCTTCGACTTGCCTACTTTACGCCATGACACTAGCGGGATCCCAGTGGGTGGCGGAACTGATAGATACCTCCTCGATATCCTTGGTCAACAGATACTTTAACAAGACATGCGGCCATGTTGTGATACATGTTCTCCTGGAACCATTCACGGCGATATACAGGGTGGCCCAAAAAGAACGGAACGCCTAAGATCTTTAATTTCAGCAATATCGTTGCAAATATGTCATTATGTTGCATACTATTAGAAAGGCCATTCCTTTTCCAATAGAATGATACCAAGCTCTTTAATTTCAGTTAATGCGTTACGATTTTAGGCTCATTTTTGTCAACCCTTGCAATTTTTAAAATGTGATCATTTTGCACTCTCAGAGATACAGAAAGCAGTGAGAATTCGGCTTACCGTAGAATCAGTAGCGTTCGCAATGTGCGGAATGTGGGGCGGACAGTGTTATTGTCGTCAGGTCGTCTCATTCACAATGGTAACGGACAAAGACAGCCACATTCCACACATTGTGAACGTTACTGCTTCTATGTCAGGCCGAATTCTTGCTGATTTCGATGTCTCTGAGAGTGCAAAATGATCACATTTTGAAAATTGCAAGGGTTGACAAAAATGGTCCTAAAACCATGATGCATTAACCAAAATTAAAGATCTTGGCGTCATTCTTTTGGAAAAAGAATGGCCTTTCCAATAGTATACAAAATAATGATGTATTAGGAACAATATTGTTACAATTAAAAATATTAGGTGTTCCGTTCTTTTTGGGCCACCCTGTATAGATTGCATTCTGTGCTGATTGCCTATACGAAGCCTACAAGTCTCTATTTATGAGAAACACTCATTGAAACTTCATCTTAAGTATCCCTCAGTATTGTAAACTGGTCAACCCCCTGATAATCGTGAAAACCATACAAATAGGTGAAAATATGTGAATGGTCCAATAATTTTGTGTGGGAATCAGCCTGGCAGTTGCATCAGTGGATTACTTCACT
This sequence comes from Diadema setosum, assembly GCA_033980235.1. Classification (NCBI taxonomy): domain Eukaryota; kingdom Metazoa; phylum Echinodermata; class Echinoidea; order Diadematoida; family Diadematidae; genus Diadema; species Diadema setosum. Next base: position 27,437,119 of record CM067062.1, read on the forward strand.
TTCCTTGATGGAACATAATTTCAAATACCACAAAAATCAACAGGAATACAGTTAACTTTTATAAACTTCTCAAACGCCCTACATCAAGAAAGTGACAACAATGTATTGTTTGAAATTCACTAATAGTCCCGTAACTAATGTATTTGAGGTGTAGTAAAAAGTAAAATGTTCAAGAACTCTTCGTTCAAAAATGTTCAAGAATGTTCAAGAAAATTCAACATGCTTTCACTTTTAGCGTAATAAAAGAGCACTTGAATAACCGCTTTCAGAAAGCAGGGAGAACTATTACTACCCTCAACATAATAGTATCAAGTTGATAGAAATCAATGTGTAATCTTCATGAAAAATGATTTTTTTTTTTGTGGAATTCTCGTCATATTTTCTTAAATCATATTGTTGTCCACAAATTACGTCATACTGTAGTAGTCTCCTGATCCAATGGTTCCAACATCAAAACTGTAAAAATTCATAACTTCTGCATCGATTGTCCAATTTTCCTCAAACTTTCACTGTTGTGTTCTACTAATGTTGCTGCTTTTACTCCATCCACATTGCTCTTTTGGTTGTGGTTTCCTTTAACGCAGTGTGGAGTCTTTGCAATAAGATCTATGCCCACAATGATGGGTTGGCTGGTAAGGTACATTCTAACTCTCTTGGTAGTAGACATGATATTCTAGATGAATGCACAGTTTTATAGGCAAGTAACTACTATAGTAATGATTCTATCTTGGGTGGTATTGTATCTTGTGAATACGAAATAAACCTTTCATACGTAATTTAAGTTCATTTAGACAGATACAATGAACATAGAGTTAAACAAATAGAACTGTAGAAGTCTCATTAATATCGGATATAAATTCGCCCTCAGGTTCATTAAGCGCATTGTTGTGACTACGAATCAATATCCAATTTTCAAGATATTGCGGGGATATAAATTATTTCCACAAAGTTCTTGTTTTCGACCAGATTTTAATCAAACTTCTATCGTTCTGCTTGCTTGATTTAGAAGCGAGTTGGCGTTTCATTCTATGTTTAACGTGATAACTTCATCTCTAGAAAATGATAAAGAAAATGTTAATACATGTATAACTCTTTGAGGATGATAATTGTATGACCAAGAGTGACATAACCAAAGCCAGGAAGTCCTTGAACGTGGCTTCCAATGAACACCGAAAGTTTCAGTTTAAATACACGTCTTATATAATTGATGTGGTACTGTATATAATTATATTGTCGGCTAACTCGGTATTGTGGGTATCCAAGCCTCTGTTCGAAGTCCGCACGTGGATTGACTCGATGGCAGTTTGATGATCGTGATTACTGGTAATGGAGTTGTATAAAACGCCTCTCTTGAAAGTGCATTTAATGAACCTTTAGCAAAAACAGTGAGATCTCTCCCTTCCTTTCTCCTTTCTTCTATGCAAGTCATCCCTCCTATTTTTCCTAAATGTTATGTATTATGTATGAGGGTTGCATGCAAATCAAGCTATATACGCTTAAGCTGTAGCCCTTCTGTAATATTCATTGTATTGCTGGTGTTTTGCTGTACATTGTAAAGGCATTGAAGAAACTTACTTTGTTAACAACTATATACGTTTATGCATATTATGTATGGTACCGACAATACATGTGTATGTATCTGCATGTGTAATGATGCAGGAACCAATAAATCAAATCAAACGGGAAAAAATAAAAGCCTAAAGAATGACATTTGCTATGTTGGTTGTTTCTACGACCTCGAATCAAACGACCTCCCACAACAATGAATGTTTGAGCACACGTATATGGCAACAGCCAAACACCGTTATGGATAGAGCAAAAAGCATAAGGTTAAACTTGGCTGAAACGTGGACATTTTTAATAGCAAGCTGGGTTTTTTTTTTCAGGATGGAGCCAAAAAAATCAATGTGTCTAGAGCAACATACCGAAAGTCCTCATATATCAAAAATCCACTCTTTTTAGAAATCCAAAATGGCTCCCAAATATGGCCACCATTTCCGGTTTCCTTATAAATCTTAACCATTCTACATGTCTATAGGTAACCACAAAACACACTTTAATAACTTTATGTTTTGAGACACAAGGAACCCAAATAAATACGTATAAAGAGTTGTGATATATAAATATACAGTCCTGGATGGGGCCATGGGTATCCAGTAAAACACTCGAGCTTTTCCCAAAATCCAAACTTAGGTCCAAAATGGCTGCCATTTTCTGTTTTCACATCACTTTGCAAGTAGGTATCACCATTCAGGTTTACTCACTGTTATTGTGTATATACATTATATTTAGAGAGACAAGACAAGGAACCAAAAAAAAAAAAGTCATTTAGAGATTTTGAAACACATAAGTACCAATTAAAACACTCGGGTTCTTCCTGAAATCCGAAATGGCTGCCAAAATGGCAGCCATTTCCTGTTTTCCCCATCTTTGCAGGAAGGTCTAACCCCAATACAATGTCTTAATGTCTACATATTTCAAAGCATACGAAACTCAATAAAAAACAAATCATTGACATTATAAAAACAAGTGTTTTCCTCTTACAACTTAATTACGCATCAGTAATTAATAATTGACACGTGAACCTTTCATCCATAACATATTCACCAAGTTTTAATTAAAAATCAAAACTAGTTCTTATAGCGCATGATCAAGTACAGTACGTAAAAACATTTCAGTGTGAAAGTCTGGAAGTTTGTCCTAAGCACATAAATTAAATAATCAGGGAAATTTTTCACCATCATCTATTAATTGTCTTTACCTTAAAAAAAAAAAAAACCCACACACCATCAGTTGATATGATTCTACTATATGAGGTGAGTTTCATTTCCGTTTTCAAGCATTACATAGGAAGTACAACTATCCTTTTGGGTGAAAATATCCGTTGTACCGATCCATAGTATACTTGATTTGGATTTATTCACGTTTTTAAAGGGGCAAAATCCACGTTTAAAGGGGCATTCAAGACGATTGTCATAATTTCACACCATGAGGTATAGTACATACAAATTGACAACAGATAAATTACTCTACGCATAGAATTGTGGAATTTATTGTGGTCCTTGAGCAGATGAGAGACCAATACTCCAAAAATCGTAAATTATGTTACACTGAACAGTGTTGATGACATAGGAGCCTCACATATTTCAGAATGATTTAATAGTATAAGTTGTATGTATGAGCAGTACAATTCCATTACAATACCGCTTGCTTCACAAGTTCACCTGTGTAGAATCTATGCATGCCCTATTCTTTTTTTTTTCTGTTTCCTTGAGCATCAAACTCGTGCATTCTTATGGTGAGGCTGCCATGTCATCCTCCTTGTTCATTGCAATTTTTTTATGCATTTTGAAAGCATTCTTATTCCTTATCCCAATCACTATAATCACCGTTTTAACAGTTCATACTTGTGTAATTCAAAATTTCTTGTGAAGTACATTTTTTATTTCATTTGGGTTCCTAGTGTTTCATAATATAGGGGTGTATATATTTAGGCACTTAAAGCGTGTTTTAGGGTTACCTGTGTTGTAGTTGTAAAGGTTATCATGACTCAGCCGAAAATGGCAGACACTATGAATTTCTAAAAGAGCTCAGTTTTTATTGGTTCTGGTGTGTTTCAAAATATCTGAATCTCGCAGAATTTTATCGGGTTTCTCGTGTACCATAATACTAATGTTTATACATTTAAAGTGTATACATTGTATTAGGGTTATCTACTTGCAAAGTTAAGAGAAAAACAGGAAATAATGGCGGTCATTTTGGACGTCATCTTGGGTTGCAGAAAATGCCCACTGTGGATTTATGAGGACTTTCAGAATGTTATTCCAGACATGTTTTTGGAACCAACCAACCAACCAACCAACAAACAAACAAATCAGCATGATACCAAAAATGTCCACGGCGGTTTACGCTTTGTTCTTGGTGTATAGAGAGTTAAGATTTTGTTAGTACGAGTCGTTTCACTGAGATGACATTATGTACACATTCACAAAATGTACTTTCCATAGTGCACTTTCCACAATACTTTGTATTTAACACAAACACATGTAAACAAGCTGAACAAATTGACTGTCGCGTACGTAAGTAGGGCTTTCGCAACCGCGTCTGTTGTCCTTCATAATAATATGTGTATCTATTCTAACGAGATTTCATACCGAGAATAATTTTTATGCCTCCGCCACGAAGTGGTGCCGGAGGCATTATGTTTTCGGGTTGTCCGTCCGTCCGTACGTCCGTCCGCTTTCGTTTACGCGATAACTTGAGTAATATATACTGGAATTTTACCAAACTTGGTCCAAGTATGAAGTATGATGGGGCAATTATTTGATTAGATTTTGGGTGAAATCGGCTAAAGGTCAAAGGTCAAAGGTCAAGGTCCATTCATGAAATTGTATCCATTTACGTGATAACTCAAGACTGGACGGAGCAAATTTCACCAAACTTTGTTGGAGGATGATGTATGATGGGACAATTACTTGATTAGTTTTTCAGTGAAATCGGACAGAGGTCAAAGGTCAAAGATCAAGGTGAAATCCTAAAATTTATCTGTTTACGTGATAACTCAAAACTGGATGAAGCAGCTTTCACCAAACTTGGTCCAAGGATGATGTATGATGGGACAATTAGTTGAGTAGATTTTAGTGACATTGGCAAGAGGTCAAAGGTCAAAGGTCAAGGTCAAATGCTACAAATGTTGCAATTTCCCCCATATCTATGCAATGCCTGAAGGTATTTTCTTGAAACTTGGTGTGGACATGTACTACTGCGTAAAGATTCTCCAGAGAGAGTTTCATGTCATATAAGGTCAAAGGTTAGGTGAAAATGTTGCAATATTACTTTTCTCGCAAATGGTTCAATGTATCTTCATGGAACTTGGTACATATGCATGTGCTGTCTGGCAGGGATTATCTAGGGAATTTAGGGGTCATGGGTCAATACTCAGGGGTCAAAGGTCAAGGTCAGCTCCACAACATTTTACTATTTCCCTCATATACTAGTATATGCAATGCTTGCATTATTAGTTTCAAAACTTAATACATGCATTACCTAATGGAGATTCTCTGGGAAATTTCCAGCCAGAAGGTCAAAGGTTAAGGGTCAAAGGCCAGGTTTCAATGCCCTCCCCCCCCCAAAAAAAAAAAAAAATGTACAGTCATCACACTCTTTCTTCGTACCTTGGAAATTACTTAATGCATAAACTTCCCCAAAATTCCCCAAATATGTGTACCTGCACTCTTAGAAAACCCAGTTCAAGACATTTCTGACAAACCTGTCATTTCAATATTTTGCCAGATATGTGAAACTGTCATGGATCACACATTTTGAAGACATTGTACTATACGCCTATTGGGAGAATCATGCATTATGGCGGAGGCATCAGTCGCCATAGCGACATTTCTAGTTTCTTCTGCGTACAGCGTCCTATTATAACGGTCTTTGCCGCATACATGAAACACATGTATATAAATGTATCATAATATTCATAAGAGATACAGACATACATGTATAATGTATGGTGGTAGACTTTATACAAGACACACAATAATGGCGAATAAAATACAAAACTAGTATTCAATTTTGACCAAATTTATCAAGCACAGAATGTAGTAAATTCCAACAATTATTGAATACGTGTACGACAAAGGGCTAAAATGACTTACGTATTTATAGCTAGACTTAAACTTGGCTCTGGTAAGCATGGTGCCTTGACAATGTACGCTAGTAACAGTGCATAAGTGAGAAGCATGAAGCAGTGTTGTATTGGTGTCTAAAATCACACATTGTATTAGAATGATGGGAAATGGTCTACGTTTAGGAAGAGCTGGTATTGTTGTAATAGTGTGAGTGCTTGTTATTGTTTTGCTTAAATTGCACGCGCAAGGGTCAATAACCAATTCCCCTATTTTTTTTTTTATTGTTTACGAGACAACGAGGTTGAAGCAAACACATGTGAGACAGTTCAGTTTACATTTGCAATGGCCTTCTTAATTGAACGGACTTTATTTACAATCGATCAGGATCATACCTGTATCGACACGCTGTCATTAATTTTATAGCGTTGTAGTGACAGACAAAAATCTTATATTATTCTGGCGTTCAGAATAATGCTTACAACTAAGTATAAATTGAACAAACGTACATTACCCCTCTTGACTTGTTCAACATCAAGCTCAATAATGTGGATCCACAGATATTATCCGAATTAGGAAATTCCAAATATTGATATAAACATTCACCACCAATAATCTAACACGGTGTATCAGGGCACGAAATCTCCAGTTTATGTTAAGTCCAGGAATGTTCCGCTAAAAATCCCTTGAATGGCGTGCGTCACTTCGCGAGGAGGGCGTCGTCGAAGATGAGCGCGACGGACGAGATCGGGGCGAAAAGCTCGAACACGACGGGTACAAAACGAGATGAAACGGGAACGGGATGACGGTCGACTGGATGCTCGGCATGAATGTGGCAAGGAGCAAAGAGTCAGATTTGCCTGAAATGATGTAGATGCCGCATTGTGACAGTCCTTGGCAGAGATTGAGCGGACATTATCCTCTTATACACGTGTATACAGAGTCAACAGTTTCTAATTGCCGGTTGTAATAGACTGATTGTGGGCTGCGATGCTGTTCTCCTCCCGTGGAAAGATGCTTATTTCCAGGCTGTCGAGGCGTAGGCTGAAAAGCAAGGGCTGCCAGGCGAAGCAAAGTCCTCTCAAAATTTTCAGCCAAATATTGTGGAGAAACAAGGACTGCCTGACGAAACAAAGTCCTCTCATAGTTTTCAGCCAAAAGTCATGAAGTTGAGGAGAAAAATCAGCTAGACGAGCTGATCTCAGGCAGCGTAATCAGCAGTCAATGGCAATTTCAAAGTCCCTGCTAATTCCGAGTTTTCATGGTTTTTATATGGCTCGATCATGACAGCGAAGTGGAGGTCGTGGTCAAACTCACTTCCTCATCAGGGGTCAAAGATGCACACAAGTCTCCGTCCAGTCTGAGGTCAGATTTTGTTTTTAGCTGCCTGGCATTAGGACGCGTCAATCAGACAGCAACTGGTATATTTCCCTGTCATCTTATTTATGCACACAATGAGATCTATTTGCCCTGAACTTGGAAGAAAAACGACCCCGGAAACACTAAAGAGTGAGGGGTCAGTGGCGGTGTTCTTCCCTAAGAGGTGGTGATTTGTTATGGTCAGTGATAATGAGGCTTTGGGCCAAGGGGTACTTTATCAAAAGGTCAGGCAGAGCGGTCAACTGTCAGCTGTGGTGCTGTGCTGCAGTGTGACATTTTGCAGTGCCCACTTCTACTGCCTATATCATAATAAAAAACTGTACAAATACAATATAAGGCACCCGTCCTAGTTTTAAACAGCCTTTCCTTCTCTTTCCCTAAATCAATGTAAATACAAGATGCAAGAGGGTTTTGCACATTTTTCACTTTCAGGACAGAGCAGTGCACTGTGGTCACCATGGTAACGCAGTACAGCGCTGCTACATTCAATCCCCCCTAGTAAGGAAGTCCTTGCCAAAGCACTTGCTTACGACAAACAAGAAACGCACCGTATACTATGTACAGATCTCTAGCAAACAATGCAAGTACAGAAATGTAGGTTAAACATAGATGGTTTGCCAATATAAAGTTGAATACAATATCGTTTGCCGAGCGTTATGATACATGCACTATTTACATGAAATGCTCTATCAGAGCGACTGGAATAAAACTAAGCTTTCCAGGACTAAGGCCACAACACTGAAAGTGCAAAATATTATACAGTATTTACATATTTTCAGCCTCAACAATACGTTCAAGACAATGGAGCATGTATTCCAATCAGGAGAGCTGTATGGAATGTGGCAAATTTCCACAATTGAACAAAAAAAAAAAAAAAAATACAATGTTCATATTATTAGTTAGACGTCCCGGAAAACCTTGTCTTATTCTAACAAAATGTGATTTGGCCAACAGACCTTTTGCCCTATCCTATAGTAAGTACTATAGTCGAATGGGTGGAGCAGACACAACAATACGCTCTACTGAGACGTGTGGTAAAAATCCTCAAAAAAACAACAACTCTATTTACTGTATAGGATTAGAAGTGAATTACAACAACCATGAGTCAATTGACTTTTGATTCTACCAATAATAGTAAAGCCACTGCAGACTTTATCAACGTGTTCGACAGAGTATTCACTCCACTATCGACATTAAATCCAGTTCATGGAATAAACCTTGCCAAGAAAGATATAGAAAGATACAGAGAAGAGAGAGAGAGAGAGAGATATCTACATAAAAGCGTGCACAAATGCTCAACAGTCAGTATCTTAAACATAAACTGTACACAACATTATTTACAATGTATAAAAAGGCTCACATGCGGGAGCATTCACTCTTACATAACCTCGACTTTCGTGGTTCATCTTATCCATAATAGTGGAGCGACGTGTAAACGCACGCTCGGACAGCACAAATTCAAACGACTGGATTTCTGCTGTCAGAAAAATCATTTTGAAACATAATTACAATTTCTTCACAGTATATGATAAATGGTAAAGGGTAATGGAATCTTTGAAGAGGAGCTTAAACTTCATAATCCAGCAAATGTTTTGGCCATTTGACGTGGCGCCCAGATTTGGTTTGCCTAGTGGCGGGTTGCGTCGGAGTGGCGGGAGAGTTAACTTCGTTTGCCTTTTCTGTGTTAGATGGGGAAAATTGAGATTCGTCGTCATGAACGTGCTGTGGGTCGTCCTGCACACTGCTCGGTTCGATATAAGCAACTTTAAGTCGATCGATACTAACTTGTTCTCGTTTGCCGTTGATGTCGAGGGTGTAATATTTGTCAGTGTGTTTTAGCACTTTGTAAGGGCCGGAGTAAGGCTGTTCTAGCGGTTTACGTACCCTATCTACGCGCACGAGCACATGTGAACATGTACATAAATCCTTCGGCAGGTGGGTGGTTGTGCTCTGAGCACGGGGAGATGTGGGATGGATTTGACTCATGTGGTCGCGCAATCGGGAGACATAGTCGCTAGGGTCAACATCAGCATGCTTGGGGTCAACGAACTGTGCCGGTAATCGCAGCGTAGTCCCGAAGACTAACTCCGCTGGGGAACATGAAAGGTCATCTTTGACAGTTGAGCGAATGCCCAACAAGATGACGGGGAGGTGTTCACACCAGCGTGTAGGGTCTGGTTTAGTTTTCATCGCCGCTTTCATCTGGCGATGAAAACGCTCTACCATGCCATTTGCCGCCGAATGGTAGGCTGTAGTGCGAATTCGCGTGGTGCCGAGCATGCGTATTAAGTTGGTAAACAGCTGGGACTCGAACTGAGTTCCTCGGTCAGTAGTTACTGTTTCGGGCGCTCCGTAAACAGCAACCCAACGTTCAATGAATGCTCTAGCAACCGTTTCCGCTGTTATATCAGGCAGAGGAATAGCCTCTGGCCAGCGAGTGTAACGATCAATGCATGTCAACAAATATGTATATCCTCGGGATGGAGGGAGAGGACCTACTATATCTATGTGAGCATATGCGAATCGCGCATCTGGGATTGCGAATGTCCCAAGGGGTGATTTGACATGCCGATGCACTTTGGCTTTTTGACATGCGATGCATTGGCGTGCCCATGTTCGAACATCTTTATTTACTGAGGGCCACACAAATCTAGATGAGACCGCTATCTGACTGGCGTTAATGCCTGGATGTGATAGGCCATGTATAACATCAAATATCGCTTTTCTGTGCGACTGGGGGACAAATGGGCGTGGTTTGCCGGTGGACATGTCACAGACTAGAGCACTGTTGGTGTCGATAAGGGGCACGCGCTCTAACCGCAAGCTAGTTTGGGGGTTACGCAATTCTGCTTGTAGCTCGGCATCTAGTGCCTGGGCTTGCGCCATGACCTCATAATTGACAGTCTCGCCTGCCTGAATCAGGCTGACCTGGGGACGCGAAAGTAGGTCAGCCACGACGTTGTCCGTCCCTCGAATGTGTCGTATGTCTGTTGTGAATTGGGAGATGTAATCCAAATGTCTAATCTCGCGCGGGCTGTGGCGATCTGGCTTTGCATTGAAAGCATGGATGATGGGCTTGTGATCGGTGAAAACGCAAAAGTCTCGATCATCTAGCATGTATCTGAAGTGTTTGATCGCGAGATATATAGCTAGGAGCTCCCGCCCAAATGTGCTATAGCGTGTCTCTGCTTGGTTGAGCCATGGACCTACAACAGGTCCATGGTTGAGCTTACGCGAAAAGAAAGCAATAGGCTGCCACTGTCCGTCAGTAAGTTGCTGTACTACGCCTCCTACCGCCCTGTCGGATGCATCAACGGCGACGCTAAGGGGGAACTGGGTATTAGGGTAAGACAGCAGCGTGACTTGGGAGATTTTCTCTTTAATCTCGCTGAATGCCGCTTCGCACGCTGGTGACCACGGCAGTGGTTTGCGTGAGCGAGGTGGACGATTGCGGAGTAGGTCTGTCAGAGGTAGCAGAGTCTCGGCACAATTCGGCAGAAATCGACGGTAGAAATTGACGAGGCCGAGGAAAGCGCGAAGTTGTTTGGCTGAGGTGGGCGTGGCGCACTGGCGTATCGCATCAACTTTGTCGGGCAAGGGGCACACGCCTTCGCAGTTAATGCGATGACCCAAGAAGTCGATCGTGTCTCGTCCAAATTCGCACTTGTTAGGATTGACGACAACGCCAAATTCTTGTAGCCTAGTGAACAACAACCGAAGATGGTGTTCGTGCTCTTCTTCGTTGTCACTGGCTACAAGCAAGTCGTCAATGTAAGCGTACACAAATGGCAACCCACGAAGCACGCGATCGATGAAACGCTGAAAAGTTTGCGCGGCGTTACGCAAGCCGAAGGGCATACGCAAAAATTCAAACAAACCAAAGGGCGTGCATATCGCCGTCTTACACACGTCTTCAGGTGCCAACGGAATTTGATGGTAAGCACGTACCAGGTCTATCTTAGAAAAGACCTGCTTACCATGCAAATTCGATGCAAAATCCTGAATGTGAGGTATTGGGTACCTATCTGGTATGGTGGATCTGTTGAGCCCACGATAGTCTCCGCACGGACGCCAGTCCCCTTCAGTCTTCTTTGGCACCATGTGTAATGGTGACGACCATTGACTGTTGGAGGGCTGGATAATGCCGAGATCCATCATGTGCTCAAATTCGGCGCGGGCGATCTTAAAGGTCCAGTTTACCTTTGGGAGCAGTGATTTCAAAAATGTTCAAGATATCACATTTGATGCATATGTGTAGGTCTGTTGTATCATAAAACATCCTACCATATGAAATATTTGCAATAAAACCTAAAATATAAGGAGATATCAGGGTTTTTCTCAGTAAACCGTAACTGTATACGGTTTAGTCTGGAAACATTTTTATTATAACTATTGTTCACATTTTGTGTATTTAACAACACTTAACATCGATTATACGGATTCAAATTTTGACAGTGGTTGTTTCTATCCCTAACTCACATTTTAGAACTATTTTAAAGCACTAATGCTTTCATCTGCAAATGGTAAATTATGCCTTTAAGCCGGTCAGGAGCTAGTCGACGTGGTCTTGCATGCACCGGTTGACTACGGGTCTCGATGTGGTGCAAAACATCGTGCTTAATATCTTGCGGCCGATACACCGGTTTGGTTATTTCGACAAATTCTTCGCAAAGCATCCTAGTATACCGATTGTCAGCTGCGATATTGTCAATCACTGGGCTGATAGCCTGACAACTAGCAGGTTGGCCGGTAATGGTAATGCTGGTTAGCGGGTCGATGAGGCGGTGCTTATTTACGTCAACCAAGAAATTGAAATGATACAAAAAATCGGCACCTATAATAGGCATTGACACATCGGCAATGACGAAGACCCAACGGCATACACGGCGTAAACCGAAATCAAGGGTAAGCGAGCGCTGGCCAAATGTTTTAATCCTAGTTTCATTCGCTGCACGCAAAAACATTGCACTTGGCTTACAGCAATCTTGTTTCGTCCTAGGAAAAACTGACACAGCGGCGCCAGTGTCGATGAGAAACTGTCTATTAGAGTTTCGATCCGTGACGTAAAATAAGCGACTGGGGTTGGTTTGATTGCCAGAGTGGTGTGTCGCGGCTACCCTCCGGCTCGCTAGTTTCCCGCTGGGAAATGCTTGCATCCCGCCTTGCATCGCTCTGCTTTGTCACCATATTTGTGATGGTACCAACACAAGTCGGCTGGCTGTTGCTCCGTTTCAGCTCGTGCATTGCCTGCGTTGGCCTCCTCTTTCTTTCGGGCGCGACCACGGCTACGGCTGCCTTCGCGCCTATTTCTAGCCGCTTGAGTCGGGTTTCGATGCCTTGGAGCAGACTTACGAGCTCGTCAAGCTGTGCGGTGGAGGATGCCACCGCAGCACTCGCGACGACGGGAGGGTCTACCATGTTCACGGTCGGAATATGCGCGTCGAGGATTCTGTCTGCTAGTTCGGCGAGCTCGGTCAGTGGCAGGGTTTCTTTAGTGGATGCCAAGATTAGACGCACGCTATTCGGCAGTCGTTGTAAAAACAACTGTCGCATTATGTCTTTCTCTAGCTGCTGCTCGCCGACCAGCTGATTCATTCGACGAAGCAGCTGGGAGGGCTTGCGGTCGCCGAGCTCCTCCTCCGTCAATAATTTCTGTACTCTTCGTTGTTCAGACTCTGACATGCGCTCTGTCAATTGCCGCTTTAAGACGGTATATGGGGTGTCTTTTGGAGTGTTAATGTCGCGCACCTCCATAGCAACGTCCGGCGTTAGTGTGGCTATCACGTGGGAGTACTTGGTTTCCTCCCTCGTGATACCCTTGGTCGTGAACTGCGCCTCCGCCTGCGCAAACCAAACCTGTGGGTCAGCCCTCCAAAAGGGAGGTAATTTGATGGTTCCCGCGGCATTGACTGCCGGGCTAGAGCTAGCACCTGAATCTGAACTAGGTGAACCACGAGTAGTCTCAACATTAGGCTGAGTCTCAACGTTAGGCTCAGCCATGATAATCAGAGAAGTTACAGAACTAGGATATAAGACTCACAAAATTGAACACTAAAACCTTGACTCAGTTATCTAATCAATGTGTCTATGCATACACTCCACTCATCCGACAAGTTAACCATAAGATAACTGAAAAACTGATCGATTTACAACTCATCAGAAGACATTACACTTTGAGAAACATATCAACATTTGCCACAATTTGGCGTCAACAGTTATCAACTTAAGCAAGATGTGTATACTCGAACATCGTTGTCTCGGATCACTTCAAATCACGTCGATTTCGATCACGTCGGGGTCACCACTTTAGGAAGAGCTGGTATTGTAATAGTGTGAGTGCTTGTTATTGTTTTGTTTAAATTGCACGCGCAAGGGTCAATAACCAATTCCCCTATTTTTTTTTTATTGTTTAAGAGACAACGAGGTTGAAGCAAACACATGTGAGACAGTTCAGTTTACATTTGCAATGGCCTTCTTAATTGAACGGACTTTATTTACAATCGATCAGGATCATACCTGTATCGACACGCTGTCATTAATTTTATAGCGTTGTAGTGACAGACAAAAATCTTATATTATTCTGGCGTTCAGAATAATGCTTACAACTAAGTATAAATTGAACAAACGTACATTACCCCTCTTGACTTGTTCAACATCAAGCTCAATAATGTGGATCCACAGATATTATCCGAATTAGGAAATTCCAAATATTGATATAAACATTCACCACCAATAATCTAACACGGTGTATCAGGGCACGAAATCTCCAGTTTATGTTAAGTCCAGGAATGTTCCGCTAAAAATCCCTTGAATGGCGTGCGTCACTTCGCGAGGAGGGCGTCGTCGAAGATGAGCGCGACGGACGAGATCGGGGCGAAAAGCTCGAACACGACGGGTACAAAACGAGATGAAACGGGAACGGGATGACGGTCGACTGAATGCTCGGCATGAATGTGGCAAGGAGCAAAGAGTCAGATTTGCCTGAAATGATGTAGATGCCGCATTGTGACAGTCCTTGGCAGAGATTGAGCGGACATTATCCTCTTATACACGTGTATACAGAGTCAACAGTTTCTAATTGCCGGTTGTAATAGACTGATTGTGGGCTGCGATGCTGTTCTCCTCCCGTGGAAAGATGCTTATTTCCAGGCTGTCGAGGCGTAGGCTGAAAAGCAAGGGCTGCCAGGCGAAGCAAAGTCCTCTCAAAATTTTCAGCCAAATATTGTGGAGAAACAAGGACTGCCTGACGAAACAAAGTCCTCTCACAGTTTTCAGCCAAAAGTCATGAAGTTGAGGAGAAAAATCAGCTAGACGAGCTGATCTCAGGCAGCGTAATCAGCAGTCAATGGCAATTTCAAAGTCCCTGCTAATTCCGAGTTTTCATGGTTTTTATATGGCTCGATCATGACAGCGAAGTGGAGGTCGTGGTCAAACTCACTTCCTCATCAGGGGTCAAAGATGCACACAAGTCTCCGTCCAGTCTGAGGTCAGATTTTGTTTTTAGCTGCCTGGCATTAGGACGCGTCAATCAGACAGCAACTGGTATATTTCCCTGTCATCTTATTTATGCACACAATGAGATCTATTTGCCCTGAACTTGGAAGAAAAACGACCCCGGAAACACTAAAGAGTGAGGGGTCAGTGGCGGTGTTCTTCCCTAAGAGGTGGTGATTTGTTATGGTCAGTGATAATGAGGCTTTGGGCCAAGGGGTACTTTATCAAAAGGTCAGGCAGAGCGGTCAACTGTCAGCTGTGGTGCTGTGCTGCAGTGTGACATTTTGCAGTGCCCACTTCTACTGCCTATATCATAATAAACAAGGAAAAGTAGAAATTACGCGGTGCGTAAAACATGTCCCCGCCGGAAGTAGCATTTAGTAGCAAAATGTACAATATAGGTAAAAAGATCAAGGTCAAAGGTGAAAGAAGTCAAGGGTCAAAATTCTATGTAGAAGTTTTGAAGCCCTCACCTAGTGCCATCACATAAAGCAAACGGAATCGAATCGGGTTAGAAATGGCGAAGGAGTAGCATTTTGTAGCCAATGTACAATATAGGTAAAAAAATAAAGGTCAAAGGTCAAAATTCAGTGTAGAAGTTTTGAAGCCCTCACCTAGTGCCATCACATAAAGCAAACGGAATCGAAATCGGGTTAGAAATGGCGAAGGAGTAGCATTTGGTAGCAAAATGTACAATACAGGTCAAAAATCAAGGTCAAAGGTCAAAGAGGTTCAAAGGTCAAAATTCTGTGTAGAAGTTTTGAAGCCCTCACCTAGTGCCATCACTTAAAGCAAACGGAATCAAAATCGGGTTACAAATGGCGAAGGAGTAGCATTTGGTAGCAAAATGTACAATACAGGTCAAAAATCAAGGTCAAAGGTGAAAGAAGTCAAAGGTCAAAATTCTGTGTAGAAGTTTTGAAGCCCTCACCTAGTGCCATCACATAAAGCAAACGGAATCAAAATCGGGTTAGAAATGGCGAAGAAGTAGCATTTTATAAGCAATGTACAATGTAGGTCAAAAATCATGGTCAAAGGTCAAAGAAGTCAAAGGTCGAAATTCTGTGTAGAAGTTTTGAAGCCCTCACCTAGTGCCATCATATAAAGCAAACGGAATCAAAATCGGGTTAGAAATGGCGAAGGAGTAGCATTTTGAAGCAAAATGTACAATATAGGTCAAAGGTCAAGGTCAAAGGTCACAACTGAAATTCTGTATAGAAGTTTCAAAGCTCCCATGTAGTGCTATCATATAAAGCAAACAGAATCAAAATCGGGTTAGAAATGGCGAAGGAGTAGCATTTTGAACATTTTGATCACACACGGACGCACGGACGGACACACGGACGGACACATGGACACACAGACACACACACGTACGGAGCCCGTTTCATAGTCCCCTGCTCGAACTCGTTCGGCGGGGACAAAAACTGTACAAATACAATATCAGGCACCCGTCCTAGTTTTAAACAGCCTTTTCTTCTCTTTCCCTAAATCAATGTAAATACAAGATGCAAGAGGGTTTTGCACATTTTTCACTTTCAGGACAGAGCAGTGCACTGTGGTCACCATGGTAACGCAGTACAGCGCTGCTACATACGTATTATACGATATTTTCAATGATAATGGAAACAGACAATAGGGTGTGAAAACAAAGCACATTTTGCCACAGAATTACACAAATATTTGCATGAATTTGTTAATCTAGGGAAAAAAAAACCCACCAAACAAACAACCATGTATTATCCTGTAACCCTCTGTTTGACGTTACTTTCTTGTATCAATCTAAATTACATAAGTAGGACCCCCAAATCTTCGTGGCATTTGACATTTCAAAAAACACAAAATCTTTATTTAGCCTTTTTAAACAGGATAGCCGTGGGTGTTTAATTAATATGAAATCCACATTAGCTTTTTGATAAAACACCCACGGGCAGACAGCAGTCACCCGAGTAGCGAACTTCACCTACATGCACTTCGCCAAAGGGGTTTGCTGAAGGTCCCTTGGGGAAACACCCTTTGAATTACGGGTATTTTGAGTCCAGTCCTAGGGAGTATCCTATATGGGACACCACCACCGTTTGTATTCATTACTATGATTCCTTCCTCCCATTGATGATTCCTACCAAATTTGGTCAAAACTTAGTTCCTGGTCTTCAAGAAGGTGAAAATACAATATCAAAATAGTAAAACTTTACCAAATTGGTGTCCTGTCCTATGGGCTACCCTGAGGGCGCCACCGCCATTTGCAACCTTGTACTACAGCTCGACACTACGCAAAACAGGGTAACAAGACCGACATGGCAAAGGCGGCGGGTCCGTCACGGACGTACGCAAACAAAGCCCACGAGATCGGCGACACTGCGCGAAAGAGGCTCACGAAACCGACACTACAGGCAAAGATCAAGGCCCTCGAGACCGACATACAGGATCATCACATCCAGCGCCATGTACATGTACCAAATGAAGAGTGCATAATTGTATAGGGTGTCCCACAGAACTTTTAAAAGTTCTGTGGGGTGTCCCGATAGTAGCATTTCAGGAAGAAATGAGTGATGGAAAAGGGCAGTAGCTAAGGTGTTACCGCATCATTTACCCCCTTGAATTTTCAAGACCTTTACTTGTTTCTGCGTATGTGAGTGTTTTTGCAAAAAGTAATAAAATTCATAAAATTCATAAAGTTAATCAGTGTGCACCAGATCTTTCCACTTTAGTTCCAACATCATTTGCGTGTTAACTCTTCGACATCTTACAGTATTCTTGCTCCACACCCCCCCCCAAAAAAAAAAAAAAAAAAAAATCTGTGTACAGCCATGGTAAGTACAGTCTAGTTGGATGTTCAAAGAAAATGCGACTGCTATTAAAATAAAATTGCCTCTTCATTACAATAATTTTTGGTGTGCTCGTTTATAACAGTTCTTGATAACATAAATATTGTACCTTCGCCATCCATTTTTATTCTCTCTCTCTCTATCTCTCTGAGGAGGTAGAGGAATTCATCCCCCGAAGCCAGCCTGTCCCTTCCTGCAGAACATAAATTCACTCAGAAAAAGATATAGGGCCTATAAAATGATGTGCATATACAGCCTGCTATAAAATGTTTTGTGAATTAAATGAAGTTTACAAGGTAATGTTTCACAAAATAGTCAAGTTGCAGTGTACACCTGCTTTACCCAGGAAGCCTATTAAACGATGTCATTATGAAAGACCTCAACTCGAAGCCATACCTCATTCTTGTTACTTTCCCCTTAATGCAACACCCTGTACAGATTCACACTTGTAGTTGACATATTATACATTGTAGATGACGTTATTCATCCTGTTGGTCTCATGGGCCTTCTTTGCCTAGTGTCCGTCTTGTTGGTCTTCGTTGTCTCGTGAGCCTCATGACCCCAAGTAAGTGGATCTGACTGGAGCTGGAGTTGCGCTTATTAGGCCTAAACGTAATCTCATGCTTTGATGGGGCACAAATACTTTTGTAGGATTTCTATTTGTAAGCGTGCTCAGTACAATGTATGTCTGTTTAATATCTTTCTCAGCTACTACCCGTTGATCCCTCATAATATCTCACAATTAAAAAATGGTTTCGAAACTTATACCTTGAAAGAAACTTCATTTAATTTTTCAGAAATTTTAAACTACAAGTACATGGAAAAGGTTTGAAACACTGAACATATTGAAATGCACATCACAAGTCTGAGAACAACCCCCTTCCCGTACAACATTCTGTGCATAAAGGAAGACAAACTACAGGTGCAGTTACAGCCATTGCAGATTTTACATGCTACTGCATACTGCTCAAATATGGTGAAATTAAATCAGCCCAGTAGTCTGCAGGTTCACTGCAACTTTAGCAATGGGTTGTGCAAGGAAAATACATAATTGGAGAATGAAATGGAAAATTAGTCCAAGCTCATCCTACACTGTAATTTCTTTTGTCTTCTCTCTTTCTCTCTCTCTCTCTCTCTCTCTCAAATGGAAGCCATCACTATGAAGATCATTCCTCTTTATATCTGACTTGAATTCAGCACCCTGTCAACGAAACAAATGAAATACATGTCTAAATCAAATGCCGAGTACAATACCATATAACCCTCCCTGGGGCCAGGATGACCATAATTTTATCAGACTGATGCAAGGTGAGGTTGCCAATGGCATTTAGAAATTTAAATGGTATAGACTCTATTTTTTTAAATTCCGAGGACAATTTTCAACATTTTGGGAGATAGAATCTACTGAAGAATATCACATGTAAGTCTCAGCTTTAGACGTCACTACATTCATCAAAATAACTTGAATTGCCTCTTGTATTCTCTAAGTGCTTACAGCACTGCCAGTTCCCATGAACTCAAATATTTTATAGTATCAATATTAGTAATACACGTAGTACATCATAATAATAGATAATTAACTAGGTCTATTCTTATACAACCCAATATGACATTCTGAAAGAAGCTTATGCACTTCAAGAATGAAAGTACAAAGTAAAAGAAGAAACAAAGGGCATATGATGAAAAAGCACCATCATAGTTCTTACAGACTGAGATCTAGAGAGGTAATCAAGGGGGAACATTTAATTGTAGAATTAAACATGTTTTTAGCATTGTTCTAAAAGAATTGATTGTCTTCACACATTTGACATCATCATTCCATAGTTCAGCAGCTGCCACTGCAAATCCTCCTGCTCTTTGACAATTTAGTGGCGGTACAGGGATGAAACAACAGAAATTTGACTTGGAAAGGCAACTTCTTGCTGGTTGATATTTTTGGATGAGTTCTCTGAGATATTGTATCTTTGGCCAAAACTTTGTAAGCAGGTTACTAAAAGAATCTTGAAAGTAGCCTGATATTGTATAGGCAGCCAGTGCAATTTATGCAAAGTTTAAGTGATGTGGTCACTGTTAGCATGGGTTAAAATTCTTGTAGCTGAGTTTTGGATTCTTGAAGTTTATTCATATTTCTATCAGGAAGTCCATATATAACACTATAATTAGATATGCCATTATAGTGCCTGGGTATGCCTCTGCCATATCACATTATTCTCCCATATATAGGTCTGTTATACATCTTGACAGTGTGAAACAACAGTTTCACATGATTGGTAAAAAACTGAAATGACATGTTTGAAAGTTTGATGGCACAATATGAAACAAGTTTAGTGTTTACACATTCCTTGAACCAGATTTCATTTGGATGGATTGTATTGTTCAACAGATCAAGTATTTGGGAATTTGAGCATTTTCACTTGACTTATGACCCTGGCCCTTTGACCACATGGCCAATATCTTTCTTCATATAATCATTAACTGGTAAAATCCAATTTTCATGACAATACTTTGGGCTATTTTAAAAATATGGGAAACAATAGTGACAGTTTCACATTATCATTCAGCCTTTGACCCCACAGGCCAAATCTTTCCTTACAGAATCAATGTGTACATGAATATACAGTGTACCTAGTTTGCTTTAAGCGTACACGTATTGAGTAATTTTCAAAGTATGGGGAAAATAATAGTATTTCAGCATCAAATAGTAGATTTTTGGATATTTACCTGACCATCTTTGACCCCCATAACCCAAAATTTCTCTCGTATAAATTTCATGAGGATACCATGAGCCATTTCCAAGATATGGAGAAAAAAAGTGAAATATTAGCATTTTCACTGGACTTTTCATCTTTCATACCATGGTCCAAAACTTTCCCTAGAGAATCTCTACAATGTAAGACATGTATATGCTAACTTTCATGAAAATACATTGTGCCTTCAGGCACTGCAGAGATATGGGGGAAAAGAGAGTAAAATGTAAGAATTTGACCTTGACCTTTGAACTAGAGTGCGTGCATTCAGAAGTATATAGGCACAAGTTCGTCCACTGTAATACATGCCAAGATTCACTGGGATACCTCAAAGGGCTCAGAAGTTACTCTGTCCATAAAATCAATTACCTATGGACGGATGAACAGACAGACCAACAGACTACCCGAAAACATACATTGTAATGCCACTAGCAACACTACATGGTGGAGGCATAAAGATCAATATGTGACATCACAAGCACATTTACAATATTTTCTGTTAATGGCCATATTTTCCACATTTTATGGAGTGAGAATAAAGCACTTTTATATTCCACTTATAAAGGCATTCCTAGTTGGATGTGAATCAACCTCATTAACAACTGTATCAGCAATCGACTTGCACACTTTGTGTAAATCTACTGGATAAGTATGTATACTCAACAAGCTGCGATTATTTACACACATTTCTTCTTGAGCCTCTCATAATCATTTCATAATAGGGATAAAAGCCTTGAAGAAGAGATGGAGGTAGAAATGTTGCACTTATTGCTATTTCATCTTCAAACATATACAGTACAAGCAGTACTCATAACGTTTTTTTTTTTTTTGTACATAATAAGCACTCGCCATCACTGTTCTAGAATAGAGTCAAGTTGTAATTCCCAAAAGAAGTACTAAGTCAACATGGTCACATGATAACTACACTCAAATCATAGCTCATTTAAACTTTTACTGTAATCTGGTTTTAGTAACAAAAAATACCTCTCAAAATCTAGTTCATCATTCACAATGAGACTAATATCCAGACAAACAGGATCAATCACATTTTGAATAGCTGATTATTCAAGAGTTTTATGCATTCTATATCATTAATGTCTACAAAAATAAAAAATAAATTAACCCCCCGCCCCCTAAAACATGCTGAGAACCAAGTACACATGAATGTCCCAATATAGGGATATTGGAGACGAGGAAGTACACCGTCTGCTCAAGCAAAAAAGAAAGAGAGAAAGAGATAAAAATACCAGGAATACGATCTTGGTCGTAGAACGATTTTCTAGTGCTGCAAAAACATATCACTACATATACACATTGAATGACTGTGAAGGAAAGAAAGCATATTATCGCTGGGGTGACAAGATCTTGTATCTCAAATTTTGGTGAACATAACTTGTTTGGATTAGTTGTCAGATAATCACTAAGTGATGTCATATCCAAATCCTAGTTGTCTTACCCCAAAAATGAAGCCATCATGGCATGTCTAAAGAAAGGCATTCCCATTTGCTACAGTGCTTTGACAGCTATGTTGTTATTGGTTTTGGGTTTTTTTTTTTTTTTTTTTTGTCTCCTGATCATTTGAAATATTTGAGATAAAAGGTTTTGTTGCCCCAAACAGCGATATACATGTAGCTGTTTTCTTCACAACTTTGCCTGGGCATTCAATATACACCGCAAAAAACCTGTTTACTAGCAGCACCTTGAGGATATCCTATTGCATTTAAGCTGCATCATATACTATGAGATATCTATGAAATATACTTTGTGCCATTCACTGTATTGCATAATATATAACTAATAGATAATTGACGCAAAAGTCAATACAAAACCTTCTACCAGCTCCCTATAATTATTAACCATATATACGGGACATTATACTATTGAGGTCAATGTTTAGGCTAGACACAATGTTGAACATTATGCTGTCAAGCCACGATGGTGTCATGACGTTTTGGCAAGAAACTGCAACACTACTTTTAAGAACTCTGCTGGTTTCTCTGAATGCACCCAGTGTCCAGCGCCCTCTATGGCTGAAAATGTGACATTTGGAAAAATGGCCTGTATCCCAGGGTGGTCTTCTGATCTGTGGCGGGGAGAGAAAAAGAGAAACAGATAGTTGAGCTAAGTGACAAATCTTGTAAGTAAATAAATGTATTGACAAGCTGAGAGTAAGATCAGCTTTGTCAACATCCTTTCCAGAATCAACACTTTCCTTTTTGTCTTGGTCACCCCCATTTGTTAAAGGACAAGTTCACCTTCATATACATGTGGATTGAGTGAAGGGAACAATGTTAATTTAGTAGAACACACCATTGAAAGTTTGGGGAAAATCCGACAATCCGTTCAAAAGTTATGAATTTTTAAAAAATCTGTGCAATCACTGCTGGAGGAGAAGACTACTACAGTGATGATGTCACATGCGTACAACGATATAAGGAAAACAAGGAAAAGTAGAAATTACGCTGTGCGTAATATATGTCCCCGCTGGAAGTAGCATTTAGTAGCAAAATGTACAATATAGGTAAAATGATGAAGGTCAAAGGTCAAAGAAGTCAAAGGTCAAAATTCTATGTAGAAGTTTTGAAGCCCTCACCTAGTGCCATCACATAAAGCAAACGGAATCGAAATCGGGTTAGAAATGGCGAAGGAGTAGCATTTGGTAGCAAAATGTACAATACAGGTCAAAAATCAAGGTCAAAGGTCAAAGAAGTCAAAGGTCAAAATTCTGTGTAGAAGCTTTGAAGCCCTCACCTAGTGCCATCACTTAAAGCAAACGGAATTGAAATCGGGTTACAAATGGCGAAGGAGTAGCATTTTGTAGCAAAATGTACAATATAGGTCAAAAATCAAGGTCAAAGGTCAAAGAAGTCAAAGGTCAAAATTCTGTGTAGAAGTTTTGAAGCCCTCACCTAGTGCCATCATATAAAGCAAACGGAATCAAAATCGGGTTAGAAATGGTGAAGGAGTAGCATTTTGAAGCAAAATGTACAATATAGGTCAAAGGTCAAGGTCAAAGGTCACAACTGAAATTCTGTATAGAAGTTTCAAAGCTCCCATGTAGTGCTATCATATAAAGCAAACAGAATCAAAATCAGGTTAGAAATGGCGAAGGAGTAGCATTTTGAACATTTTGATCACACACGGACGCACACACGGACGGACACACGGACGGACGGACGGACGGACGGACACACACACGTACGGAGCCCGTTTCATAGTCCCCTGCTCGAACTCGTTCGGCGGGGACAATAAAAAGAGAATTTCACAAAACTTGACTTTTTGCATAAAGTGCACATTTCCTCGACTTGTTACTGACTTATGTTAGGGGTAATAATCTTCCCCCTGACTTCTGAAAGAGAGAAGTCGAGTGTTCTTTTATCATGTAAGAAAAGTGAGAATATCTTGAATTTCCTTTATACTTTCTTTATATAGTTGTACTCATATGACATCACAAGCTATAGTAGTCTTCTCATCCAGTCGTGACTGAGCAGAAACTTCAAAAATTCATAACTTTTGAATGGACTGTCCGATTTTCCTCAAACTCTCATTGATGTGTTCTACTAATATTGCTGCATTCACTCAACCCACATGTCTATGAAGGTGAACTTGTCCTTTAAACAGATGAGTTTATTTTTTGGTTTGTAAGCCAGAGAAATAAGAAGGCATCAATTTGGGAAGACTTGACTTGCGTTGGATTTGCAATGGCATCAACATAGCTGAGCTGCATTTCTCATATGTTTGAAAATGGCTTGACTGCACCAAGACCAGAGTCATTTTGAAACTTTTGAAATGTTCAGCTGCATTTCCACTTCATTTCTCCTCAGTGAAAAGGTAAAAAGTTCCAAATGACAGTGACATAAAAAATGATTACAGTGCACTCCCATTAACCACTTGACTACAGCAGGCTATTACATGCACTGAGCCCCTGGGTGTTGAGGCATTTTTCCACACACACAAAGTCACACACAACACATACTTGAGGATGAAAATTGTCATTGTCTATATGAGAGAAACACACATTTGACCTTTGACACAATCACACACAGACAGTACTTCCAATGTAGCTGTGCACAACATAATGAAGTCGAGAAAATTAAACCACAGTGTTCGTAGACAAGCACTTCTTGTTCGTCGTCCAAGCTCTTCTTCGCAGATTACCTCCCAAGTCATGTTCTTTAGACCCAGTCCCCACTGTATTGATAAAAGATTGTTCATCCATTTTCGCTCCTATTATTTCAATGATTGTGAACCTATGTATTGATCAGTGTTACGTCCCCTCATGTTTGAAATCTGCATTTGGAGTGAATCTGGGTCTAAGGAAGGTTTTTTCAAAAGAGGTGTTATATATATATATAACACCTCTTTTGAAAAAACCTTCCTTAGACCCAGATTCACTCCAACATTACCGCCCCGTGTGTAACCTTCCATTTTTGTTTAAAATTTTGGAAAGGATTGTTTTCTCCAGACTTACAGATTATCTCTTGGTTAATAATTTATTCGATCCTTTTCAATCTGCATATCGTCCTTACCATAACGTAGAAACCCTTCTCCTCAATGTGTCGAACTTCATCCTACAGGAAATGGATCGTGGAAATGTCACTGCTTTGATTTTACTTGATTTGTCCTCCGCCTTCGATACTGTTAATCATGCAATTTTGTTAAACACCCTCCAATCTCTTGGTGTAAAAGGTCAGGCATACGAATGGTTTAAATCTTACCTTTCATGCCATTCACAGGCAGTGTGTGTCAACAGCTGTAAATCAAATGCTATGCCTCTCAAATGCGGTGTTCCACAGGGCTCTGTGGGTGGGCCCACCTTGTTTTCCATCTATCTTATTAGCCTGGGACACATATTGCGCCAGCACAAAATTAATTATCACATATACGCTGATGACATTCAATTGTATTTGTCTTTCAAACCTAACCAGGCCGATGCCTTACATGCTTTGAGTCAGCTTGAGAATGCAATGAACGATGTTTATTCATGGCTGAACTCACATTCTTTGAAATTGAATACGGATAAATCTGAGTTTTTAATGTTTGGTTCGAAGACACAATTAGGTAAACTTGACATTAATTTTATCTCCTTTTCCGGCATGTCAATTAGTGTGTCCCAAACCTGTCGCAACCTGGGTGTAATGCTAGATTGTAATATGACTATGTCTCATCAAGTTTCTAGCATTTGTAGATCTGTAAGATACCAACTTCGTAATATCGGCTTCATTAGAAAATATTTGAACCGCTCTTCTACCGAAAAATTAGTCCATGCCTTGATATCCTCTAGGCTCGATTTTGGAAACTCTGTCTTATTTAACTTACCACAAACTCAGCTCTCCATGCTACAGAGGTTTCAAAATGCGGCAGCACGCATCATCACACTATCCAAGAAGCACACTCACATCACCCCTATTTTGAGATCACTTCATTGGTTACCAGTCAAAGATCGCATTATGTTTAAGATTTTACTTTTGACTTTTCATTGCATTCAGGGCGCTGCTCCTCAGTATAACATTGACTTACTCCATAATTACATCCCTGCTAGATCTTTACGCTCATCCAACTCCGGTTCTCTGATAATTCCAAGATTCACTACAATATGGGGCACACGTGCCTTTGGCCATGCTGCTCCCACCTTATGGAATAACTTACCTTCAGCCGTAAGAAATTGTTCTTCATCAGACTCCTTTAAAAGCAGTCTAAAAACTCACTTGTTTAAAGCCTCAATTTGACTACTTATTACATGTACTTGATATTTGTATGTCCTTATCTCCTTCACTTTCTCTTCCTTCCGCGCCTACAGCACTCTGCAGAGTGGATTTGGCGCTATATAAATCATATCAATTATTATTATTATTTTCAAATTAATGAATTCGTTTTCATTGCAAATGATACACAAACTGCCCTTTGCTGTAAATAAGCGTTTAAGTGTTTTCATTCTCACACCACACACTCTTGGCACATATTCTCAATGGATGTGGATGTTGCACAGTAGCAGATGCACAATCACAACAAGATGATAGACAATTGAGTTGTGTTCAGGTGAGCACTCACCTCACATAGTAGGAGTTTTCACCACTGACAAAGAGTGTTTCCCCAGTAAACTGAGCTCCCGGTGGAACCTGCAGATGTGTCAGGTGAGTCCAGTTAGCCATGAGGGCATCCAGGTTGACCCTCCACTTCACCTCCCCATCTTCCTTGGTCAGGTTGGTCAGGAAGAATGCACGAAGCATGTCATCCTGGGAATTTACAGTGGAATAAGTATGAACAAGAGGTGTCAACTTATTGCAGTTACTGGTATTACAAAATGGGCTTTAGAATCTCTGCAATCTGATGGGTCAACTATCATGCACTGATTCTTACTGATCCCCACTAAGCCATGCATCCAGTAAAATCCAAACACATGGCTCAAGCCTCGTAACAGTGCTGTAGGTGTCCTGGACGCATGACAGGGAAAAAAGGTTGAACTTCGTAAATTTACGGGCCCATTCTATAAAACGAATGACGCACAGACCTGTTTCGTGGATCAATGAGAATTGGATAAAACCCACTCGCCGTGGTCGTAGGTTTAAACAGTTCCAAAGTTAAACTCATGCATCCAATTCTCACTGATCCACTCTGTCCTGTGCATCACTTGTATACTGTACGTTTTTTGGGGGAAAAAAAACAAGAAAATTTGGCAATATGCCTCCTGAAAGGGTGATTACTCAAAGATGATAAACCATCAATAACATGAAGAAAATCTATAAAAAGTAGGGCGAGAACACCTACAGTAAGCTCTGAGTACAATTAACAAGGTGAGATGGGCATTTCTTCCTTGTGTTTTGACAGAAGCTATGAATTTGGATATCCCATTTCTTCACATTATGTCCTCTCGGGTTAGTTTCCAAATCAAGGCCTTTTTTTCCCTGACATGACACTCTCCTTTCTCGACACTAGAAAGCAAAAACTGATCAGTCAGGACTAATTTTAGTAGTTTCCAAACTGTCAATGTTTTCAGCTTGTAATGGATATCAAGTGTGATGTCTAACTCTGTTGGGTAAAAATATGCACAAAGAACATTTATTCATTAATACCATATTACCTACCCAATAATGTAACCAAAATCTTACTAATCTTGTCCTTTCTTTTCTTTCATTTTGTCTATGCAATACCCTATGAGCTCGATTAATGAGGTATACAATGTGTCATTGATTGAAGCATTACTCTAAACACAGCACTGAAGAGACCCCATCCCTGTCATTCTTTAAGGGCCGATGTTTTCCACTTCTGCAATTGCCCCCACTTGAAGAGTTGCCTGCCTACCTCTCTGCACCAAGTCAGTACACTTTTTACTGCCAAAATATTTAGCTAATAAACATCTCCAAAACTCTGTCTTAAAATCCCATGCTTATTTTCCACACATGGAGTACCTAAAGAGGCAAACAGGGCATCACTACTATCCTCTTTTCCAGAGGCTTTTCCAGAAACAGGGCATCACAACTGCTTTCAAGCCCCACAACACATTAAGGCAGAGATCAGTACATGTTAAGGACCGAGTCGCAAAAAAAAAAAAAGCAGAGAAACTTAGTCTATGGCATTCGATGTTCCCAGGAGAATTGCCACAATTTCTACATAGGAGAGACCAAACAATCACTGAAAGCTTGCATGAAACAACACCGAAGACCCAGCAGCTCAGAGAGCATCCCGGATTCAGCAGTATACACACACATCAACTCTAGCAAACACTCTTTTAACACCAATGAAGTGATCATCCTGGATAGAGAATCCAAGTGGTTTGAGAGGGGCGTTAAGGAAGCCATCTGGGAACGTGTGGAGAGACCTACACTTAACAAGAGAGGAGGTCTCCGTTTTCATTTATCACACGCGTGGGACCGGGCCGTTCGCAAAATCCCAAGCTCTGCACAATCTTGCACTATTTAAGGGCCATTCCATCATTGGGAGCATCATTCGTCCAAAGAAGCCAACTGATAATTGGCGAAACGTCGCAACAGTGAGTTTGTTTTCTAGTTTCTTGATTCAACTAATCATTGATCTTTCCTGTGACATGTTTTGACATCACTCTCAACTGCATCGAGATCCAAGAAGCCACACTGTGTAGACTGCGTGTAAATTTTAGGTTGACTGCATTGTACACAGGTACACAGAAGATCATGTGAACATTGCAATCTCCCACCCAAGAACCCATATTGGAAGTATGGACACAAAGTTTTAAACATACCGGCACTGCCTCTGCCATCTGCTTGCCCACCTCCCTCTTGGCTCTTGAGAGTGTCTGGGAACCAAGATGGCCGAGCGGCATGTCCTTCATCAGCTGGATAAATCCTATCGTTTGGGACGTATCACTGACGGACTGAGTTGGGGCATTGTGAGTAACATCGACCACAATGAGCTTGTTGATTAGATTTGGCTGTAAATATAAAGAATTGCTGCCCACAGTTAAATTTAAGAATAAGCTACTGCTTCGTAGTTTTATTGTGTAAATAATGCCATAATGATGAACAGGCATATTCACTCATGAATGGATATTTCTCACTTACCTGCCATGGGACATCCTTTGATCTAAAATCACATTCCATTATTGCAAGATTTTGTACAATTATTGGCTATTTTCATGTCAGCCATGACTGGGGTAAACCTCAGGTGAGCTACGTGATTCACATCAATAAACTTTGCACAGCTTATAGGCACAGTATCTAAATACATTGGTAAACCAATCTATTAAAAACATCTATGCACACTGTAAAGTGACTTTTTATATTTGTCCATACAGTAAAATGCCAC
This sequence comes from Diadema setosum, assembly GCA_033980235.1. Lineage (NCBI taxonomy): Eukaryota > Metazoa > Echinodermata > Echinoidea > Diadematoida > Diadematidae > Diadema > Diadema setosum. Next base: position 27,465,979 of record CM067062.1, read on the forward strand.
CCAATGTTCAAGCACGTAGAAGAGCTTCAGTCCAATTTGATTTTATTTCTGCAATTTTCCACAAAAATTAACTAGCAAAGCATGCATTTGGCAATCTATAATCAATATAATCTTTAAAGTATTTGAACAAATACAATGAAATTAAAGAAGTCAATGATATGACTGTTTACAGCTTAAGAGAGAGAGAAAAAAAGCAAGAGTCTGCCATCATATGCAGGGGCCACATAGTTGATGGCAGCCTTGATTTATATTCTCTTTGAAGTCAGTGCACAACATAGGTAGGGAACACACCCGTGACAGTGCCAGAATTATTCCTGTTCGACCACCCATGCTGTGCCCAAGCAAGTCGCACCGGTCAGTCCCAAGTTCACACCTCAGGAGCTGGTCAACGTCATCTGCCATGGCCTCGTAGCTCATGACGGGAGAGTGTTCGCTCTGACCATGGTTACGGGCATCCACAGTCACAACCTGCACAAACATAAGAAAAAAATATTTGCATATTTCAAAAATTGCTCATGGGAATGGGGCTTGTCATGCTTCAACCCTTCACGATGAGGAAGTACAACATCTCAGGCACAACAGGTTAAAGTTTTCTTTTTAATTACTTAAAGGTATACATTAAAAGGAGTTAGGTATTTCTGTAATGGAAAATCAATGGCTGTTCACTTAAAACATTTAATAGACTAATTACATTAGGACTGAATATGCTATCCACCACTTGGCCAAGTGTTTTGTTCCTGTGCTAAATACTCATACTCAAGTTCCCAACATACCTATGTACCTCCCCTCATGCTAGGAATCCACTGCAGCAGGGGGTTAACTTATAGTGGATGACATGCCTTCCATCAAGGAGGTTTTATACATGGAGTTCCAACTGGCTGTAATTATTCAAACAGGTGTCAGATTTCTATTGATGTACAAAAGAATTCCACAGGTGCACTTGTGCCTTTGAAGATCGATGTTCCACGCCGCCATCTTGCTGAGCAATCTGAAGATTCATTTTGAATGTTATCATAATGTTGGCCATATTTTGCTTATTTATATATTAAATGAAAAGAAATTTCACTTAATAATAAAACATGTAAAACAAAAGTCAATTCCGTTCAGAAAATTGCGCAAAAGTGTAAATCAGAGCTGTATTATGTGAAAATGTTTAAAACTGTACCATCCTGGAAAGCTGGTTTTATTACTTTTTGACTTAATTTGCCCAAATGAAACTAATATGTAATAATCTTCAAGTATAATTCTTTATTGATAGATATATCAGATTAGTGCCCGCGTATGCCCAGTCGAGTAATTTTCATCTTCATTTCAGCATTTTTTCCTCAATTTCTGTTCGCGCATCCTCGTGTCTGTACTACCTACCTTTTATAAGAAGGGATAGCGAAAAGAAATTACCATCACAAAGACATATCTTCCTTTGAAAGTGGCTGGTGATTATGCAATGAGACACAAGTCAATTGTCTTCGTATTGGCGCGGCAGATCCTGTTTGGCACATGCTTCAAATATTTTTGAGCGGCGGCTTCGAACATAGATCAAAGGGAATAACTCTGTTGTTACTCCATCTCTTCAACCTCCTTGCTTCCATTCAACAATCCACTACATGGACAAACGGCTGGTTGGGTAACCTAAAGAACAATGTGCAATTTACACACTTGTCGTGTACAGTTCTACATACATGTATTTACTTGTAAACTACTTATCAATTCCAATTAAGAAATATCTTTTAACACTGACAGACACACTAGTGATAAAGTTTTAGTCTTGTCAAGTTTTGAAAAGAAGAGGAAAACAATATTTTGGAGTAAAAATCATTTGAGACGTATCATAATTATTGTTGTTCATATTCTCTTCCACGAAATAAATAAATTAAATGTTTATTTACCTTGAGCAGTTTACCTTAACCCGTTGAGGATGGTTTGATTTTGCTACAACACGCATTTCCCATAGACGCCTGCCCGAGTATACTCGGGACTCGTCCTCAACGGGTTAAGTAGCATATACCTGTACCCATCTTTGTGTAGTGGTGCACATTGCGCATTAAAAATGGCATCAGATTTGTGACTTATCTCTACCTCTCTCTTTTGATTTATCAACTAACTTGAGATAGATGAATGAAAGACACCGACAACCAGTGTTTACCAATGGATGTATTAGTGTAGTAACTGGAATAACTTTTCATAATACAAGCACACACATCTATCAAGCAACAGCACAAAACATGCAACCAAAATACCTAGTACCCCTGACAATGTATTCATCACTGTGTTAAAAACTGGGCATTTATAGTATCCAAACCTTACCCTTCTGGATAACTCTGCTGCCATTCTTTTTGCCAGAGACTCCCAGTTCTTCTTGGATCCAAGAACACCATGGAGAATAACAACGGGAAAAGCTGCACCCTCATTTGGCTGCTTAGATTCAAAGACGTCATATGATAACCTCACACTGGTCCTAGGGGAAAAGGAGAACAGGGTGAATTAAAGATGCATAACTTTGTGTAGAATGACAATCGATTATACAGGAGAGGACTGATCATGTTAAAGAAATGATGACTTTGTAGTTTCTTTTATCTCTAGAACAATGGTATGCAAAACTTTAAACATTTCAAAAATCTCAATTGAAAATTGGAAAAGAAAGACACTCCAAGCTATTGATAATGTGAAGACAAAAGCAGAGATATACATGCATAGAGACTATCTTATGGTATTATTAAGAAGTGATTATTATCATCATTATTATAAATATTCAATATTTTTGTTCTTTTTACATTAATGCTCAAATTCATATAAGACAGTGGTCCAACCTTGATATAGAGAGGTGTCTGTGACTCTGCAATGCCAGTGTAGAATGCCTGGTATGATGGCATGTGCACTGGCAGCTCCCGACTTGTATCGACTGGAGAACCCGATTCAGCTGCCTCACGAGCACGGCACTCATGATGAGTTACTGTAATCAGCTGATGAAGTGGTGTGTGAAGATTGGAGCCAATTGAAGGGGCTTGACAGTCTGTCTGTAGAACAAGGAGGCAATGGAATACCCAGTCTTTCAGCTCGGACAATTACAAGTAGATGGAGGTTGGGGTACATTCCATTTGATAGATTTCCAAAGTACTGGTATGGGAGGAGGGCCATCTACAATGTTTGATATATTCAGACTTTAAATAATTATGCTGGACTGCAGTATCAAGTACACACATGATGATATTGATATACCCACAGATAAGCACAATTAACACCAATAATAAAGCCATTTTCTCTTGAAATGAAATGCTTGTTACCAACACAAACAGCCATCAAGGGACTTTGAAACTGAACATTTTCTACAGGCATCAAGATAATGAATTGTAAATATTCAGGAAGAAATCTGAACATTTCCCATATTTCAATCAGGCTTGTGGGCTATCATGGTAGTTGTCTTTTAAACCATTAATAAATGAATGAATGAATTTAAATAAATAAATAAATAAATAAATAAATAAATAAATAAATAAATAAATAAATAAATAAATAAATAAATAAATAAATAAATAAATAAATAAATAAATAAATAAATAAATAAATAAATAAATGAATAAATAAACAAACAAATGTTCCTAAGGACTAAACCAGAACAAAGACAATATCGATAAGAATGGTGCATAGCTGAATGTGTGCTACTACTGATACCACTTATAATTGAATACTATATAATGTAAATGCTGATCATCATAGTAATAATCATTGATCAGTATTTGTGAGATCATCCAGTCTCATCCAACTCTCACTCAAGGTTGGCAGCCCTACCTTAACCCTTTGTGTGCTTTCAGTACAAACCGGCACAGAAACCCCCATATCATTGTATATATACACTCTCCAAACTCCCTGGTACAGAAAGGGAGAACCTTGCAACCCCGCACCACGCCAGTAGAGTGACCACTGAGAGCTGACAAAGGGATCAGCTCAACAAGTATCAAGCAGCAGCTACCGGTACTGATTCTAATCAGATTCTTGGAAAGAGAGTTAAAAAGCGTACCAATAGGCCTAATGGCATTCCATTTTCTCGCTGACTTTTATACATTATTCACACAGAATGGAAGATGCACAATTCAATATCATACATAAAACAAGAAAAGTCAAGGGCTGAAAAGTTTGTATTTCAATGTTAATATAGTCACAGTTATATATGTATGCAACTATTGCAAGTGAATGAAGTGGTGATATTGTCATCACCTCACACGATGACGTGGAATTTTGCTGAATTAAAGGTAGGGAATCCCATTTGCACGCCTTAAATGAAGAGTTGTATAAATACAGTGGTATGTTGAAGAGAGTATCATTTTAGAAACTCCCATAAAGTATTGAAAGTGGAAGGTAACATTTAGTACATTTTTTTGACCGTTAGATTTTGAATTGAATTGTTTTCGGGGCTCACCGTAAATTCCAGTACATTACTAGGCTACCTTTGCAGACCCATGTACTGCATGTGTGTCCATCATGTACATTTTGTGAAGAAAGTTCATCAACACTTACAAACATTTCTATATACATTCTTGCCACACACTCTATATGTTATTACATCAGCTCTTGTACTTTTAGATTTGTGTTTATAGATCACAAATACAGAAGAATGCAACAAAAAGGCTTAAGTGTGGCTGACACACAGAACTACTGAGTAGTTGAGTTTTGTGCATTATTCAAATTGTAGATAACTGTTGACTTCCAAATTTCTAAGCAGTGGCCTAAGCAAGTCCCCTGAGGTTCATATTTAATGTTTTGCTGCATTTTGGGAGGTCTGTAAAAGGTATCCCCTACCTTTAAAAGTAAATGTTTTGAATGAATTCTTATGTTACCAGAACATTCTAGATTTCTATACAGCACTTTCCGACTGCTTAATTGTTTAACTAGTATGGTAAGTCTATCACTCATCGACCACCTATTCAGACTGACCATATTTGCACAATGGCTTTCTTCTGGGTAAAATCAGAAGTAGGCATTGAACAGGATGCAATAGGCTGGAATATTTGAACATAAATACATACCCGTTAATCAGGAAATGAGTGTACAGGCAAATTTTAAATATGAGGAAACAGGAGGAAAAAGAATTCAAGAAAATCCTTATAAGTTTATAAACAATATTGATGTTTAATACGTATTTACCATTTACTAGATTTACGTGCTTTATCAACAATGGAGAAGAGGCGGTCGGTTAAAATGATGAGCACGCATGTCCCCTGCGTTTGTCACCAAGACTTCAGTGTGTAAGATGCATGTCAACAATTCAAGCCTGCGATAGGAGTTGCAGGATTTTCTGCATTGGGGAAATGAAATTATGGTGAAACTGAGGGATATTTCCTAAGATATAGACACACTGTATTTAATCAAAAGGTGGTGGCTGAGCAGTAGGTCCAATGGAAAGAATTCCCATATGACTTGTACTCCCCACTAAAACCTAGGACTCAAAGTTACCCTACCACTAACCGCTTTAACCCTACAAACCAACCCTGCCCTGTGTAAGCTAACAATAAACCCTACAGCCACCTAAACTTACTGTATAAGATTTAAGGTACAAGGTATAATAATAATAATAATAATAACAATAATAATAATAATAATAATAATAATAATAAAAATAATAATAATAATAATAATAATAATAATAATATTATTATTATAATGATAATAATAGCAATAACAATAACAACAATAATAATAACAGTAATAATAATAATAATAAAATTCAAATAATGGTAATATAGTGCACATGTTCACCTTTTGCCAAAAGGTGAACCTGTGGACTATAACACCATTATTTGAATTTTATTAGGGCGCCGATTATTATCACCTCCGCCAAGGGAGGAGGTTATGTTTTCGTTACCGTTGGTTCGTTTGTTCGTTAATTAGTTTGTCCGTGTGCAAAATAACTCAAAAAGTAACGGATTGGGATGAAACTTCCAGGAAAGGTTGAGAATGACACAAGTAACAAACAATTAACTTTTGGTAATGATCCGAGAATTTTTGGGGAATCTATGAAGGATTTTTTATCTTTTGGCAGGTAAGGTCAATGAACTTGGGAGTTCAGGGTGCGCGTATTTGAGGTTTGCCTGCGCGCACTAAAGTTCTTGTTCTAGTTTCTGCTGGGACGAGGCGTGCCGTGCAGCTGAGGGTTTATGACGCAAAAAAGGTTTCTATATTGGGAAATCGGGCGACTTTCAGCACCAATGTTGTGTGTACGTATGATATCTCTATGGAAGAACAAGATCAGTGGTGGAAATAAGCTGCATGCTTGGCGGAGGTCTGCGCTCTCCAGTGCTTTTCTAGTTATTATTGTTGTTGTTATCACCTCCGCCAAGGGAGGAGGTTATGTTGTCGTTTGGTAGTCAGTTTAATAGTTTGTCCGTGTGCAAAATAACTCGAGAAGTAGTTAACAGATTTGGATGAAATTTACAGGAAAGGTAGAGAATGACACAAGTAACAAATAATTAAATTTTGGTAGTGATCCCAGAATTTTGGAGGAATTTATGAAGGATTTTTGACATTTTGGCAGGTAGGGTCAATGAACTTAGGACTCGGGGGGGGGGGGGGGGGGGGGGGGTTCAGCCGGCTGCGCATATTTGAGGTTTGCAAGCGCACTGTGCATGCTCTAGTTTCTGCTAGGGCGAGGCGCGCCGTGCAGCCGAGGGTTTATGACGTAACAAGGCTTCTATATTGCATATTGGGAAATCGGGCGACTTTCAGCACACACTGCCATAATAGTACATATGGGTAGAAATCACTGATATCTCTAGAACCTATACATGGAAGAACAAGATCAGTGGTGGAAATGAGCTCCATGCTTTGGCGGAGGTCTGCGCTCTTGGAGTGCTTAATTTTCTTGTTATTATTATTATTATCATTATTAAATTTATTAATATTAGATACGTAATATAGACTATGAAATGTTCAAACATGACAACAGATAAGCATAGAATAATTAATAAGTATTTTGTTGTATAAAATTTGTAATACACAGCCCGGTCCAGCCCTGTCGCTGTCTATACGCAAGAGAATCCGGCCCGGATCCGATCCAGAGCGTTCCCATGCCATGGCATTGGCATTGCATTGCTCTTTTATTGGCATTGCATTGCCATTGTTATAGTTATGTGTACGAATATAATTTGTACGCATTTGACGTTTGTGATCATGAAAATAATGATAAAATATCCTATCAGTCCCTCACAACCTAGACACACTGGATTTTGCTGACAAATAGTGAGGCCTGCTTACCTACCTTCCGTTTTTAACTTGGCCGTGCTTTAAACGTAAAGTGCTGCCCTACTGTACTAGTACTACCGTCCCACCACGCACATCTCGCCCACTGCACCGGCTGCCACCCCACCATCGATGCCTAGTGCTCCGCTGCGCTCGCGCTGAAAGTACTGAGCACACGTACGTAGGACATGCATTATGCAATCCCCATTTTCTCCATCGAAAACCCACCAAAGGCGCGCTGCGCCAACTCTCCGAGCAAGCAGTCACAAACTTACTACCAAGGAGGTACTACATTACGCACACACACAATTACACATACATACACACACACACACACACACGTCGTACGTGCACTACACATGCATGTATATTATGAATGTCACACACAAATCTGCATCGCATGTCCCATATGAAAACTGTGCGTTCGTACGATTAGGCATGTTATTCATGTGACGTCATAGCTTTAGGAGGGGCGATTTTCCATATCATTTCGTGTGTTCGTGTTTCCGGAGTCGAATCAAGTTTGTTGACAGGACGGTCTAAATACACGAATTTATTACAGTTTGGAAGGATAAAACGGATAAACCACACGATGGCCAGGGAGTATGACCACTTATTCAAGCTCCTAATCATAGGGGATAGTGGTAAGTCGTGAAACACGAACGATAAATGATCATGAGTAGTGGAGTGAGATTACGGCTGTCATCGTGTGAAAGCTAGGCGTAGGCCGGCATCGTGTAGTCCCAGGTGTTACAAATTGTGTCAGTAATCCATGATATAAAATAGAGAAATGTATAGATGCCGCGCCGCGATCATTCATTCCTGAGTAAAACCACCAGTTTTCGGACATTTCTTAAGCTATTCTGAAATTTTTGTTCAACTAGAATAATACCTAAGAAGAATCATACCTACAAGGTGCACAATGTAAATTATGTTATTGTTCAAAGGGTGCCGGGTGCAGGTGTAAAATTAAACTTTAGTTTTACTTTTAGTGGATGTAAAACATCGATTTGAACTAGATCTACTGTAGAAGGTCTCCAGATCTACCTAGCTACATTTCTACCTAAATTTTAAATAAAAATCGCGGGGCAGACATTCACATCGCATGTGACGCGTGCCGCAATTGGAGATCAGCTGGGGCGACGGATTTTCATCGCTCTCAAAAAACATTCCTAATTCATCTTTTTCCTCCATAAAAACACAAATAAATGTAGAGTAATTGTTCCAGTTTACGGCCGTCCAGCAGTTTGTGGCCACTACAGCATATTTGGTAATATAACGCTGAACACAGCCACACACTTTATACATGTATACCACACATTCACTAACATAATATCATTCTACAAAAACCAACATGGAAAAAATCCCCAACAAAAATAAAATTGTCTCACGTAAATGATGACATCTCGCATCAAAAACTTTATTTTCGGTACTTCTTAACATCACAGTTAAGGATTAAGGGTCTAAGAAACTGGATATTTCATCGTTCTCCCGATGTCTGCGGATTTTGAATACATGTCCTCACGTAGAAATAGAACTTTCGAGAGCCGATGTGGGCCGCCATTTTTTTCCGCAAGTGGATGTTACGACCGAAAAAATAGGAAAAACATGAGAAAGACAACAATAACACCGCCATGCCTGTCCGCGGTCAGTGCAAGTGCGCGAGCCCTTTTCATGTGCTTTCGCAATGGGACTTGGCGCTTATGCAACGTTCGCGAGCCAAAATGAAGGCATTCAGCAGAAGATCGCGGAGCACACGCGTATCGCATAGGAATTGTACATTGGGCCGCAAACCAGACTACCACGGTCGCAAACCAGTGGACGCTCTACTGAATCGCGGCCGTGGTCTTTTTTTACTATCGCGATGGACATTGGTGTTGCGATTTTCACAATATTGTAAACTGGTAATTGGTCAACCGCTGTGATATAACCTGGGTTAAAGCAATTAGGAAGTTTGCGTTTCAGAGTGGAAAAGCCCTTATGTGGCTGCAAACCGCCACTTTTACTCTAATCCAAATGTATTTTCCCTTATGACATGTAACAGGTCACAAAACCATTTTTAATGCAAGAATGTTTTTGATTTCTAATGGATATCTTCGGGTGGCAGATAACAAAGTTTTTCAAATGCGATGATACACAATGCATTATACATTGATTACACGAAGTGTGTGTATTATAACCTATGTACACACGCGCTAATAATATGTGACGCGCTATGGGCGGCGACCTAATTCAGCTCAGTGCCTATCGTTAGTTCGCCAACTCGGGTGTGCATAGGAAATACACGCAAGTGGCAACTACATGTACGTACTCTACGGTATTACATATAAAATAGTGGTGAGTGCTCAAGAAATACTGTGTAGAACCTACAAAATGCTAGAGTATAAAAGTTAAAACCCCCAGTTTTGGGCAGGCCTCCAGATTCCTGACTCCTATCACTTATCACATTCCAGCAAATCCTATTGTCTCAACACATGCATATCACACACACACACTGGCACTATTGTTCACAACAAGCAACAGGAAAGTGCCTTAGACACCTCTAAAAATCCATCTAAAATCCCAAATTTCGCCATCAAAAACGCAGAATCGCCATAACTTTTTCAAAGCACGCGTGAATTAAGTCCCGTGTCAAGAATCGGGTTTGCAAAAAAAGTGCTAAAAATTGAGTTAATACACTGACCTGCTAGATTTTACACTTATCACAAGCTCAGAGCGTGATGGTATCCTCAAAAACGCAAAAGAAAAACAAAATCTCTGTACGTGTTGATGCAGTGACTTTGAGGGGTTGATGCAAGTGCCAACTCGCCAGAATTCGGACACCAACGGGTGCCACAACGTCCCAGGAGTAATTGTCTTGGCAGACGATGTTGCCCTGATTGCTTCATCAGCGTACATGTAGGAGCTGCAAAGGATGCTCAGCATCACCCACACCTTTGCTACCACCGAGAGTAGATACAGGATCAACCCATTGAAGAGTGCCATCCTATACTAGTCTTCTGCCACAAATGCAACAATACACACACCTGACATCTGAACAATGAACAAATTCAGGAAGTTAACTGACACCCTCACCTAGGCATCACGTAATTATCAGAACCTCAAGACCCGGCTCCTAACATCATCACAAAGGGATATAACACCCTACATGTATTTTCCCGCATTGGAGGCTCAGCCTCGCGGAACAACTTTTGGCCTCCCATCATTGCAAAGCTGTGGTCTGCATACATGTACTGTATCCCCGGGATGTTATACAGGATTGCCGTAGTGAAGTTCAGCAAACGATCTTGGTAAAAGCTTGACTCTGCACAGGCTCTCCTTTTCAAGAAACTCCTTGGCCTCCCCAAAAGTGCTGTGAATGAAGCTGTCTTCCTTTTGACAGGCATCCTTCCTCTCTCCCTTCAAGCTGATCTCCTTACTATCCTTTCCATAGGACAACTATTCACACTGCCCTCAGACAGATTTGAACACAGGATCCTCCTTCATGCACTGGCAAGCAACACCCCCTCCATCCCCTACTGAAAGCAGCTCCTTGCTAAGCTCAATTTACCCCTTCTCCTCTCTGGCACCTCCAGCTTTGACTGCCCCAGCTGGAAAAGGCTGTGTCATCGGGCCATCCATGATCACCACAATGCAGAGATTTGTGATGCCATAGAAACTAGGCACTCCCTTGCTCAATGGAAACAATGTAGTCAGCCTTCCAACCCCTACTATCTTTAAAGGACAAGTTCACCTTCATTAACATAAGGATTGAGAGGATGTAGTAATATTAGTAGAACACATCATTGAAAGTTTGAGGAAAATCGGATACTCAGTAATCCGTTCAAAAGTTATGAATTTTTGAATTTTTTGTGCAGTCACCGCTGGATGAGAAAACTACTGCAGTGTATGATGTCGCATGTGTACAACAATATAAGGAAAATATAAAGAGAATTTCACAAAATTTCATCTTTTGAAAAAAGTACACATTTCCTTGACTCGTTACTGACATGGGTAATATTATTCCCATTGCCTTTAGAGGCAAGTCAAGTGCTCTTTTATTATGCGAAAAAAGTGAAAATATGTTGAATTTTCTTTATATTTTCTTTATACTGTTGTACTCAGATGACATCACGAGCCTTAGTAGTCTCCTCATCCAGCGGTTCCAACACAAAAGTTTTAAAAATTCATAAGTTTTGCATCGATTGTCCAATTTTCCTCAAACTTTCACTGACGTGTTCTACTAATATTGCTGCATTCTCTCAATCCTTATGTTAATGAAGGTGAACTTGTCCTTTAATAGACTGTTTCCAGCTTCCCTGCCTCCACACCTCTGGAATACCTCAAGACTCCGCTCCCAGCTTGCAACTGGTACCTACAGTAATACCACCTGATGACTATAGGCAAGTCTTCCACCTCCATCTGTAGACTCTGTGGCTTTGAGGAAGAGAACACAGCCCACTTTGTTGCCTCCTGTCTAGCCCTTTAAACCCATAGGGCTGCTTTCATTCAGCACATCCTTGCACTCAACCCTCCTGACAAGGTTACCCAGGCATTCACTGCAAATGACATCTCCATCCTTGCCACTAGCATCTTGTTCCCTTTTCTATCAATACCTACCTCTCTTTCTACCAACATTATGACCCACTGCCTCCGATACATTCTTAAAATTCGCCTTGTATGCCTGGATATTACAATGTACCTCACAGCTTGATGCAGATAACTGCTGATCTCCGAATACCGGAGGAAGAATAACCAAAAAGACGAAGAAGCAACCTTGTGCCAACAAGGTATGGCGCAGTGCATTTTTCATCGGCCTTTTACGTACGCATTGACATTGAACCCGCATAGCGCACGTCCGAATTCTGGAGAGGCTGGACGGGTTCTGGGGGATTATCAAGATGATAATATTTGGGGATTTTGTGAAATTTTATGATGTATTTAACAAAATCAACATAGAGAAAAAGCAGTTTGATATGTATTTAACATACATTATGGTAGAATTTTGTATGCACATTTTAGTTCAACAAATATTGCAGAAAAGCTTTTGAAAGTGTCCGAAAACTGGTGGTTTTACTCTAGATAGACGAGTATAGTTAGTATAAAATTATTATTATTATTTTTTTACCATTTCTTCATCTGCGTGTATTCATCTGTCAGGCCTACATTGTAGGTCAGGCACTACATGTACATGTACAGTGTACATACACTGTAGATTTTATTTTGATAATATCTGTGAGGGAGCAGGAATGCTTTAATGATATCACCCCTTACCCAGCTTTAAAGCAGAGCTGGAGTCCAAGGTGTATCAATCTCTGTTCATGAAAGACAAAGGCAAAGATCCCAGACTTGGGCCCTGTTTTATGAAGAGTTATAATTGATTTTATGAAGAGTAATGATTGATATATTATATAAGGGTCTATAATACACTGTACGGCTGCTATAAGCAGGTGGTCACTGTAGACAGGTGGCCGCTAAGACAGGTTCAACTACAGTACTGTATATTATAATACAATGTACAACTGTACAATGTACAACTGCACATGTACAGCTGTACGTATAGATTGCACATGTATTCAGAATGGTTGAATAGAAGCTAGGCTGCTATTCAATTCTGTACATTTCTTCAAGCCAAAAATGTCATTGCTGTACCTTTGTATTTAAATACCAAAACCTACATGTACAGTACAGTGTACATGCGTAATCTGTGAACTGTTCTCATTGTTAGTAGTAGTTTTTGAATTAGGCCAAGTAAAAAAAGAAAGTAGTTTCTCGTCCGGGTTTTTTGAGCAAGGCGATGAGGGAGGTCCTTACTATTTGATATCTTACTATTTTTTCGAGGATTGTCAAAATGAAAGTAATATGTGTTTCTCGTCCGGTAATTCTGAGAAAGGTAACGAGAGAGGGTTTTACTATTTTCTGTATCCAATTTATGAAATGAAATATCACTCTGGTAGCTGTGTTATGAGAGACCAGGTCCCAAGTGTATGTCTTGCCTGCACTCTGTGCATTTTCAAACGAATATGTACCATACTTGAAATGAAACTTCATGCATGCAGAAGTACATTTGCTTTTTCTTTCCACTACAGATGTCAAGGGAAAATGACCATCTTAAAACTGGTATTTAGTGTTGTAATGGCATTTCTGATACCAGTGTACTTGCAATTCTGATGTAGTGTGCTATTAATTGAAACAGGTATAAAACATGTCTTTCAACAAATGTACGACTGAAATAAATTCCATGATATTCAAAACACTGCTTTATTTATCATTGGTGTTTGTGACTTTTTGTGTCCACACAGCTGGTATGTATCTGCATTTCTACACAGTACAATGTAGCACATTCAACTGGAAACTGGCTTGTACAATTGCAGATGGATGTCAAAATGATACTGATATGGCATTATAGCATTAACCCTATTCTAACTGGGGGGGGGTCAAATTGACCCCCCCTCGACGTTTCGCGCCATGATTCCGCAACGCGCAAAGATTTTGCCGCGTCGTTTCATGACTTTTTTCATTCGAGTCTCCCGCATATTTTGAGACCAAATTTGCGACGTCCGGGTACACCGTTCCAAAGTTATGCAATGTTTTGCATATGCATGTCAACCCGAAAAACGCTCGAATTCATGATTTCGTGTGCAAATCCAATGCAAACTGTGTTTTTTTGTTTAATTGATATAAATTAGATTATTTCAACTTTTAACCATTGAAATAAATCAATTCTAATGTAGATAAGCTTGAAAAAGTGCCTCCAACAAATTTTGGCAAAAAAACAATAGAAAACAAAAGACCAAAAAAACAATAAAATACATAAGAAATTAACAAAACAATAGAAAAACAAAAGAAAATGATTTTGATTGCATTATTTTTTTACTAGAAAATTGTTTGATGTGTCTTGAGGAACTCTGACACAAAAATTTAATAATCCTTCAGTCTTTTTGATGGAGTTATAGGTGAAAATATGATTTCATGCGTTAATTTGCATAATTAATATATTAAAAAATATGAAATCAAAATTTTTCTATTGTATGACCATGTAATCTTGTAGTTGACATCCGGCTCTATGTTCAGGCAAAATTTTGCGGCGATCGCGCGATCAGCGGCCGAGATCTGAAGGGGGGGTCAAATTGACCCCCCCCAGTAAAAACTTGGTCTCAAATAGCCCAGTTAGAATAGGGTTAAACATTTAAAAATGTTTCTTCGTGTTCTAAAAAGACATTTGATAATCACTCATCATTTGGATGATGAATGATTGTATACCACACTACAGATGATTCGACTCCCGGCCGTGTCCTTGAATTTACATCGTAAAGAAAAGTATCTCGCAGAAATACAAGACAAACCAGAATCTGTGGAAAAGTTATTTATTTTGTAGGTACACCCATTTAATAATTCTACATTTGCTGGAAAAGCGCATTCATTTTATCTTCAAAATATAACAATACATCGCCGTCAGATGCAACGTTACAGAGCAGAGTGTACGGGCCTCTACACAGCTACAGACACGCACACTTTGCCAATAAACGGTTCGGCACGGCCACTGCATTACCGTACCTTCCGACACTGCACGCACATGCACATAGTCACGATGACAGGAAAATGTATACAAACTCCATACAATCCTCACAAGCATTTGTACAGTACAATTCATCCGCCTAAAGTATGAGAAACAGGGAAAAATACGAACAATGCGCGAAATACGCGTGGAATATCAGCGATTGTTCGCAAAAATGTTGCCGCTATCGCGTTCACGACGTACCGAGTGCGCTGTACATCACAGCCCAGGCCCGCCCGCGGCCCGCCCATCCAACTACAGTTCGACTGCTTTGTGGAGCAGTGTGAAATGCATGCGTTATTACATACGCACTACAGAAGCTACAGCTGTATTACAGCTAAGTAGAGGACGCAAGGCGTAATTAGAAATGAGACATCACCATTGGTAGGTGAATATTATTGTCAATTTCTTTTTTCGGCGGCCGAAAAAATAGTAAATATCAAATAAGTCGATTCGGCAACTGAAAATCGATGCGGGCGGGGAGCGGTTTCTTCTTTTACTTGGCCTTACATGTACATAATGTACATTGTAGGACTATCAGTAAGTGATTTAGTATTCAGAAGCATCCCCTGGAAAGCACAGAAAATTATTTCTTTTCTGATTCATATTGTGTTTAAATGGTACAAATGTACACTGTACATGGCTTTGATACAGCAATTATGCAAACATTGAGGAGTAAGGGTTTGTATTATGTATCGCATTATTGGCACAGTTTCATTTTCTGAAATTGACTCATCCTGTACATTGTACATGCAGGCTACCTGAGCCTCTACCATCAGCTTGTTGTACGGTATTCAGTCTGTCATCAATACAGTCATGCTGCCTTTTATTCCTACATGTAATCAACCCATTGAGCCGTGGTATTCAAACTTCTATCAAAAAGGCATGCATACATGTACAGTGTACAAGATGTACATTGTACAGTGTACTTGTACATACATGTGTACATACATTGTATAAATCATAGTTTCAAAACAGTAAATCGCTACATACTAGTACATATGTAAATAGAATTTTATGGACCTTATAAAGTACGTACTGGGTATACATGTGCACATGTACAATGTCATCGTGCTACATTGTACAAATTGTACATAACATTTTTGTACCACTTGCCTTGTCAGGCAAGCAGATTTTCAAGTTGTTGCAGAACTCTTGACCGAATACACATACAGTATGAAGTTTACTTGTCCTAGAAAAAAGTTCCAAAATGTAAGAAACTTATACAGAAAATCACTGGTATACTCCAGTGTACAGTGTAGTGCTTGATAAAACACAATCATTTGAGTATTAAAACAGCATGCATTGATTCACATGCGTACAAGTGTAAACGCATTTGAGTGACAAAATTGGTTCAATCAAGTGTTGGTGTTACATTGCATTAGGGTTTCTTCACATCTGTGTTGGCAAGTTACTGGAGTGAAATCACTTGGGCTTGTATGGTTGACTTTGTGGATTTGAAGGGGGGGGGGGGAGTGAAAAAAAGTGGATTAAAAACTTGTTGCTTGCTCAGTTTTGGCAAGCATTTTTCTCATTGTTCCAAAACACTTGCCTGACTTTTAGTTGCACTTGTCTTGAACAATCAGGCAAGCGCTTGTAAATGTAGCACCCTGAATGTACTGGATGTGTTATGTGTTTTTTTCTCAAGTAATCATAGTACGTTTGTATACCTTTAGTATACATGTACACTGTATGTACTTTATGTGCATTACTGTACCTGTATTTCTACAGTAACAACGTGTATACTATGGGCATGACCTGCGCCCCATTTCTTAAAAAAAAAGTTGATATGATGGCAGCTCTTGCTGGAATGGTTTCAAATTGTCAATGTAGCAACAAAAATCCAGCTTCCCGATTGGCTGTTATATCCAAACGAAATCAGTTTGAATGTTCTGCCAGTATAATTTCGGAATACAACAACGGTCCCAAAAAGGTTACAGTTTTCTTACTCCGAAGGTTTGTTATTCCGAAACAATCACGATGATAGATGTACTAGATTCTTTTCTGAAGGTTCGTTGATCGGAAAATAATAAAGAAAAAATTTAATCTCTGAACGAAATCAGTTTTGTTTATTTTGAACATTCATCTGTACATGTAGTATACTGACCTTTGGTGTTGTAACTGTTGTTGTTTTCGATTAACAAACCTTCGAAGTACTCAGTAATGAATCGTTTCACTTTATGATTAAACAAACCTTAGGAATAACGACCATCACTTGTGTAATCAGGGAGGTACATTTTTGTGTGAGATCTCTTTGATGTCACGGCCAAACTACCGCATTATACTAGTACCCAGAAAGGAAAGTGCAACGATGTCCCGAAAGTTCTCGCTTCTAGCGCATCTGCATGCAGTAGGCCTACCACGTGGTCGAGCAGACGGCGAGAAAGCAAAAACACTACTAGTAGTTAGTACACGGCATGCACGGCGCGCGTTGTTGCGATGCAGAGACGGCTAATTATATTGCAACAGTGATCGTGAAACAGGAAAGCCTAAAAGAAAACGGAACCTTCACCATCGGCACCTACTTCTCCTTCATGTATTATTTAGGAACTGTCAACAAAAGGTATGGAGTTTCTGCATTGTTTCTGTGAGAACATGCCCCTCACAACGCTCATTACATTTCCGTGAAAATGTCGCATTTAGTGGCATTTTTAGCGGCGATTTATCTATGTTGTATTGAGCACTTAGCGAAGGCTTCCACCCATACCCACCCCCAGAACAGCGCGAATAAGTGCCCACAAGCGTGAAGAAATTCCTGGCGAGAACCCTGGAGCCTACAATGTACACTACTTCGTACTCGCGTAATATCTCTATTGCTGCTACATTATTATGCCCATGAGATGGCAGCATTCATTTTCTATGAATAGTCATTACTCATTGGAAAGAAAACATTGTTCATGTTCCCGGCCGGAACTGTAAACATGTGTAGACGCGTTTGTATACACGTCCAGAAAACTGCACGCGTTTAGCGGCGCGCAGACCAATCTAAAATGCGTCTTGACGCATCTACATTGTAGACGCGTTCAGAGTGACAACTTGGACGTGAGCGCCACTGTAGCACTTTACTTCAGGTCTTTATGGAGTCAGTTTGGAGAACTTTGAAATGGACCCAGCAGAGCATCATGTCACGTGCATAGTGACATTGTATGTACAAGTGCAGGCCTCGAATTAACTGACGGCCACCGACGGCCATGGCCGTCGGTGCCCCTCTCGTTGGCCGCAATGCCTTTTTTTCCTTGATCAAAGTTACGGCCAAAAAAAATGTGCCCTTTTTCTTGTGTCCGTGGTGCCCTTTTAGAAAAGTTATTATTTATGACGTAAAATATGCCCTTTCTCAAAGTCTACACTTTAATAAGCTTGAACAACTTTCCTGATCTCAAATATCATACCTTCAGTTCACTCGCGCCCCAATATATCTGATTCAAACTCAAAGTATCTTTCCGAGATACGA
Source organism: Diadema setosum (assembly GCA_033980235.1). Classification (NCBI taxonomy): domain Eukaryota; kingdom Metazoa; phylum Echinodermata; class Echinoidea; order Diadematoida; family Diadematidae; genus Diadema; species Diadema setosum. The sequence goes on from CM067062.1 coordinate 27,484,197, forward strand.
GACGATGTGTAGAAGTCTACGTACATGTACGCCTGACCAGCTTTTACCGTCCCGACTGCCTCCGCAGTGCAGCGGCCATAGCGTTACTAGCTAGGCAGCGGCGGGCCGGAGCAAGTGGTCGCAAGCCATGCTAAAAAATGCCAGGCCTGTTGGACGGCTGTGTGCATTGCCATCTCTCTCGCTCTGCATTCATGCCCGCATGCTCAAAGCAAAATGGCGCCGGAAGTGCTCCAAAGCGAGCGCGGCATATGCATTGAGAACGTACTGTATTACAGAACCTACATTTGTACATCGTATTGCGTATGGCCTACTGCCTAACGTCGTCTGCTGCGGAGAGATCTTATGCGTGCATGCGCTGCTGGAGTGTAGCAGCACGGTCGATAGCATACAGCTCTATGGGGCATTCACATCACGTATAAACACCCAACATGCCCTTTCCAATGTGGCCTTGGTGCCCCTCTGACTGACCTAAGTGCCCTGGCCTCTTGGAAAAAGTGCCCTTTTCTAAATGGCCTTGCCCCTCCAAAATCCTATTTCGAGGCCTGCAAGTGTACATTGTATTTGATGTAGGATACACAACTATTATGGTTATCTTTGCAAAGAGTGGTTTACAGAATTATCAACAAATATCGTCGGGTGCCCGTGCATTGGCCGCTAACGCAATACAAAATGTATTGCGTTAGCGGCCAATGCACGGGCACCCGACGATATACACTGTACATGTAGCTGTATCACAAAGGTAAAAAGACTACAGTGAAACCCCGTTATAACGAGGTCCGTGGGACCGGCGATATTACCTCGTTATAACCGGTACCTCGTTATAACCGTACGCATCAAAAACAAAGGAAAACATAAGCACGACATCGGAATATACCCATCAATGGAAGAAACTTAAGAACATCCTTTGCGTTGTTATTACACAATTATGGATCATTATTATTGAGATAATAAAGGGAAATTATTTGTGAATTAGACGAAAAAGTAGGGGTTGAAATGAGATAATTCTTTATTGTAATTCTTGTTTGTTAATTCTTCCTAACACCAGCGCAAATAGAGTAAAATACAGGCGTTGTTTACCGTAACTTGCGAGGTATTTTTACGCTGTTGGTGCCCAGCGGGAATGCGATGATTTCATGAATCATTTCGGCTGTAATCTTGTACAATATATGATCGTTGCGCTCGAAAGGATTAAAAATGCGTTCTTTATTTTCTTCCGAAAATCTCTTCTCGTTTTGTACATCCGTTCTTGAAAAATATGCGACAGGATTGAATGTGGAAGGTTACGTTGTGATCCTTTTTACGCAAATCTGTACCTCATAGACCATTCTGAAAGAAAGAAAAACCTTCATTGTGAAATGCAGTGTTAAAATTGTGATAATGAACAAACTCAGATCAATTCAAACTAATAAATACGTTTGTTTCTTTTTCTGATTTAGGTTAACATGCGTTATTCAACTATTTTTTACGCTACTGTCACCTGGCGAGATCGCGATAATTTCAGAGTAACATACGGTACATGCGTTGTTTACCATTAACTTGAGAGGTATTTTACGCTGTTGGAGCCCAGCGGGAATTCGATAATTTCATGAATCGTTTCGGCTGAAATTTTATACAATGTATGATCGTTGCGTCCGACGGGATTAAAAATGCGTTCTTTATTTTCTTTCGAAAATCTCTTCGCGTTTTGTACATCCTTGAACTGTTAAATGCGTTCGTTTCTTTTTCCGAACACTGATTAAATAGGTTAACATGCGTTATTCAACTATTTTTACGCTATCTCTACTGTCACCCGGCGAGATCGCGATGATTTCATTAATTATTTCGGCTTTAATCATACACACTCATATTTAAATTATCATTTGTTAAATGATAATGAACAAATCCAGATCTATTCAAATTAATAAATGCGTTTGTTTCTTTTTCTGAACACCTATTAAGTAGGTTAACATGCGTTATTCAACTATTTTTACGCTACTGTCACCCGACGAGATCGCGATGATTTCATTATTTCGGCTTTAATCATACACACTCATATTTAAATTATCATTTGTTAAATGATAATGAACAAATCCAGATCTATTCAAATTAATAAATGCGTTCGTTTTTTTGTTTTTTGTTTTTGTCTGAACACCGATTAAGGAGGTTATAACATGCGTTATTCAACTATTTTTACGCTACTGTCACCCGACGGGATCGCGACGATTTCATTAATTATTTCGGCTTTAATCATCCGCACTCATATTTTCTAAGCAGCAAAAGAACTGGAAGTCGTAACTAAAAATGGAAAGGATATAATAATGAGTTGCACACGCATTCCAATTGTCCATTTTTGGCCACAAGTGTCGCTACATGAAAAGGTTTTGAATGCGTTATCTTTTTTATTTCTCGTTGCGGTGTGGTCTGCCCTAATATCACGCACGCGTATCTCGTGGAAAAGAAAATCGAATGATTATGTTTAATGATTTAGTAGGAACATCGGAAGGCTTTCCTGTGTCTATACCGCGTGATTTAGAAGAAAACATGGAAGGAACGGTTCTCTGCAAAACGGAAAAAGACGTGGATAGCGTGAATTCAGTTTTCAGGGTTTCGTTTGTCACGTGTTTGAAAGCGGCAATTTAGTCAAGAAGTGGAACCTCGTTATATCCGATCAAATTGCTTATGTTTTTCTTTATCATGATGCACCGAAATTGTCCTCGTTATAACCGGAATCTCGTTATAACCGAACTCGTTATAACCGATTCGTTCTGCCATAGGTTTACACGCAAAGGAAAACGGGACCGACGCGATCACCTCGTTATAAGCGGTTCCTCGTTATAACTGAACTCGTTATAACGGGGTTTCACTGTATTAAAATAAGGATATTTGCAAGTGTACCTACATTTGTGAAGGCTGACCTCTCAGTATCAAGCCTCAGTTTTGTTTGTATAATTTACATGTACATGTAGTGTATCTTGTTACTGCAATACCAGTTTTGCCTTTTTTGAGGAAAGAAATGGTAAATGAAATTGACTGACGTTACCTGATATTGAGAGTGCCCCCTGTTCTCTGTCCTTATTAAGCTCTCATATACAATAAGACTGTAGGATGTGCAATACTACTTGTACAATGTACATGACCATGGTTTGAATTTTAGTAGGGATTTTGTCAAAATTTGTTCGTGATTATATTCTTGGCTTAGCTTACAGCTGTACATGTAGGTGCACCTGTGTACACATAACACACACATTCGATAATTTCCACGCCACTTTCTGTTATAATACAGTAGCTGTGTCAGTAGTCACAGACAGTATACTCCCATTAGTAAATAGTAATCAATAGCGACCCCACTGTCGGTGTAAAGAGACAGTGGGTGGGCGAGACCACAATGAATGAGTCACCTGGGTAGAACAAAGGTCATGACCACATCCAAGCTCACATTTCCGGGCATAATGTACAATCCTGGCAATCTGCTGGTTTAAGAGGAAAAGTAGAGAAAGGAGAATAGGCTAATGATGCACTTTTAATGAAATTTTAATGAAATTAAGAACAAACAGTTACAGGTACTGTAGGCCTACACAGTGATGAAGTGAAAATACTATACAAGTTTGTACTGTAGGTTACTGAAGAAGAATAATACAGTAAACATTCCAAAACTGTTTGGAAATTGTTGACCTGGTAATGTGGCATCCTATGGATCCTCCAAAGATTGCATGGTCATGTAATCACTGGTCAGTACTCTTTCATATGATTTGAACATGAACTTTGGCTGACATGACAGTTTGAAAGATTGATTGATGGAATTATTTTTTTTAACATACTGTACAGGCATGTTCTAATTTATTTTCTAATGTCACAGAGGCCCTACATGCTCTGTGTTTGATGACATAAAATGTACTGCAACTTGTGAGCATTGTACGTTGTATAGTAGTATACATCTGCAGGTGATTACTAAAATCTCCTTGCTGGTTAACAGAAGTAGTGCACCTCATACAAGCCACTATAAGGCAGCTTTAATACCATGAATAGGGTAGCTGTACAAACATGTACCACATGACAATGCACACGATACAACGTATACTGTACATGTACACACTATTAAACGTATCATGAGAGATACTCAATGAGAGATATTGAATGTACACATGGTGCAAACTTGAACGTTGAGGACACTCAGCAGTTTTCATGATGAACAAGTAGAATGGAACGGATGTCCAACTACAATGTATGAGTACAGATATTACACAGACAGTGAGCCTTGTTGGGGTGCTCATACGATGCACAGACATACAGTTGTTTGATATATGTGGACCAGTATTCATGAAGTGTTACTTCTTCCAATAAAATGCACAGGATATGGTGATGGCATGCTGTACATCAGTACAATTGTAACCTTCTCACTTTATGCGGAGTATCAGTAACTGGTTGATAGTATTATACTGTACATCTTCTATAATAGTAAAAGGCGAAGTTGTTGTTGTTGTCGGGGCCTTATGTATTTCCTGTTTTATTCCGGCGTTGCTGGTTTGTCTATCTCCTCCCGAGCCGTCGGCTCCGGGCCCCCGAGACCGGTGCCGTCGGCAGCGGGAGGGTCTCCTACGTGCCTTGGACCGGGTTTCGTCCGCGCTCCGCCTCCGTGTCGACGTCGAGGACGAAAAAGAGAAATTAATTAGATAGATGCATAATGTATTTTTGTGCGTGACGTCAGAGCCGAGCGTTTTAATATTCACCGATCCTGCGCTGGACTCCTGCCTTTCTCGATCGTCCATCTTTTAGCTTGCAGAGACAGTGGGGATACTAAAGTCAAACGGATGATGGCGTGCAGCGAAATCTCTGTCATATTCCGGCGGACACGCACGCACGCACACAATGTACTCTCGGGTACGGTATGCCAGTGTGTGGCCTGCGCCTGTGTATGTATTGACGATGGTTACACGAAACACTCTCTGCGTTCGCGCGATATGGACACTCATTATGGTACAATACACGGCGCGGTCATTGTTAGTGCAAGGGCATTTACGTACAGCGACGTTGCTGTTATTTTATTGTATTTTGCACAACTGCAGGATACTATGCAGCTCAGGTACGTCATTTAGTTTACTCTCCAGTCAGGTATCATTGTTCTCAGACTGTTCAGGACGGCTAAATATCCACTTAAATTTTGTCCTCGCCGATCGTACCCTTCCATATCAGAGTACACGCGCCGCTGTTCATTCGTTTACTGCATGGCTGCTGTAAACATGAATATTCATAAGACGAGCGGACGCGGGGGAAACCCTCGCTTTGCTGACCGCCAATTTTTGAAGTTACAAGTGGACATCAAATGTGTGGTTCTATGGTGCATCAAACCAAGTTTTGGTGATAAAAATAAAAAAGAGGGAGCAAATGACGACAAAAATATTCTTCTTTCTCCTATAACGTGGGAAAAGAAATACAGAAAAAATACGAGGCCCTGAGACCCATGGATACCCACGGATGCCTACTTATTAAACCTATAATGACTCTCCCCTTCCCAAAATAATATTTATTAAATGATGATACAATAATAGTATTCATATAATAATGATGGTAATGATAATGTACAGTCTGAAGCAGATAAACGGGCGAGGATATGTAAACATATTGTCGTTGTGTTGGGTTTTTTTTTTCTTTTAAATGACGTGGTAAATTGAATATTATTCATGACATACGCCACTTTTCAGCTTTTTCATGAAGAGAAAAAAAAACACAAAGACAGAGAAAGAGGACAGAAAATATTCTCTGGAAATTTGTCGAGCTTTCTCTTCCTCTCCCTCTCTCAGTGAGTCAGATCAGATTGTCAGGTCATTTTCTGAAAGGCCTTATTTCGTTGATGCAGACACATGTTCTCGAAAGGGGGAGAAAAAAACAATGCTATCAATAAAAAAAAAAGACAAAGAGAAAGAGGACAGAAAATATTCTCTGGAAATTTATCGAGCTCTCTCTTCCTCTCCCTCTCTCACCCTCTCTCACACTCTTATTTATATCCTGTACAACTGAGCAGTGGAATTCTTAGCGTACTTCCAGTGACAATTTATTCTATAAACACAAAACACCACAATTTATTTTTTTATGAAAACAAACAAATATGAAATATATAAAACATGAAGTAAGAAAATACCACAAAAGTCCGAGTCACATGACGGGGTGGTTTAATGAAAAGTCTGACTTTGTCTATATATAGACACATGATTGTTCTCGAGAGGAAATTTAAGAACATCAGAATGAGAGAGAGAGAGAGAGAGAAGGGGGAATCAATGAATGATCCATCAAGTGCATTTCAGGAACAAGTCATAATCCTCAGATTAGATTGTCATCGGGTGGAAGGAGCACAGACGGGTTTTTCAAATAAAAACGTCGGAAAAGAGATATAAATGATGATATAACCCATTTGCATCTTTTTATTGAACCGAAAAGGTGTGTGTGTGTGTGTTATTATGTGTGTGTAATGATCGATCAAACAGGTGTATCAACATTAGGAACGGACGACAACTTATTAGATGGGATTTCGTTGGGAGGGAAAATTATTTTTTTTTTTTAATGAAAATGTGGTAAAAGAAGTATGAATCATGACATACAATGTAAGCTTCTTTCAAGCTTACGAATGAAGAGAAAAGATGTGTGTCTGTGGGGGCCAGAGAGGACTCATGTAAAAAACAAAAAACAAAAAACAAACAGGAAGTTCTTTCGCTTCAACTAATAAAATGGGGCGAAAGAAATATATATAAATCTAAAAATATGGGGCCCGCAGACCCGTGGATTTCCACGGGTGCTGCTAGTAATTAAGTAATTGGTTACAGCATGTGCAATGATATGCACATATAGAAGTTATGTAAGGTATGCCCAAGATACCCAGAGTTTGTTGATGCATTTTGTAAGGTATGGTAAAGTACACATTCGTTGATGTGGCATGTCGAGATTATCACCTGATCGTGGTTATGATAGATGAGGGTAGTTGTTAGTACCAGACCCTGAGAGTTTCCATGACATTAATTATTGAATCCATTGAAGTCCTCAGTTCATCCGACCTGCTTTATAATATGAAATCAGGGGGGCATTTCATGAAGCATTTTGTCCGGCAAAGTTGTCGGACAAATTTGCTCTCAGCCGGTCAGATGCAAGGTTTTCAGTAGCTTGTAACAGTTTGCCAGAAAAATATCCAACCAAACTGCTTCATGAAATGCCTCCCTTATCACAGAATTCTGATGGGCAATGTGCAAATACAGTATGTACAACATACGTTGTACAGTAGCTGCATACAGCCATATTACAGGTTTATTTTATTTTGAAGTACATGTACATGTACAGTATGGGATGTAAGCCTGTCTTCAGTTGCAGCATGTACAGTTGTACATGTAGCAACAGATGATTTGAACATTTCTTTGGCTTTTAAGCAAGTTCTACATGTACTGTGTGTAGCTGACTGGTACAGCTGTATGGTAATACTCCCACAGGTACAGTACATGTAGATGAAAAATGAGTTAATGCAACTAAAGACCCACTTTGTATTAAACAAATAATGCTCTGTTTTAATTTTGTGACAAACTGACATTAGTGGAGATGCAGCTCACTTGCAGGTATTTACAGTGTCATGCAACATGCACTCAGCTGCACCTGTGCATGTTTCACCATTGTATAATGTACTAGTAAATACCCTCGAGTGGGCTACATTTCCACTAAATGCACTCTCACCTGTGTGTTATTTGTACTAATATGATCTGCATACAGTACCACAAAGTGAAACGTGCATGTTACCATTCTGTCATACTGTACTTGTCTGTACAAGTAAATTACATTTCTTTTTCTTGTTGAAACGGCTCCAAATGGTCTCATTACAGTGATGGATATATTTCTGTAAGGTTATGTTACTCATGATAGCTTTACAGAGGAGAAGGAGGCAAGAAAGAGGGCCTGAGCAATGTGTTATCAGTGATTTCCTGATTACTCCTAATTGAGTATCGCTCTGGGCCAGAAACGGGGTAGATTCCTGGCACAACCTGAGGAGTTACCCACTTGCGAAAGAACTCAATTTGTAAAACACACTTAACATGTAGAAACACATTTCATGCTTCTCAAGTAAATTTTCACACAAATTTACCTGACAAATCATATTTAGAAACCCCAAATAAGCTTCCCAATTCTGGCCAGTCTGGCCAAGTCTGGCCAGACGATATTCTGTAGTGTTTTCTAGTTGAGTCTTGCTCACTTTTTGGTGTTTAGGTATGTTTGCTACTAAAAACATACATTGTATCTGAATATTAGCAAACATATTGTATCTGAAGATGTTGCTCAAACACAGTTAGGGATTGACACTCTGCTTGACCTACTGTATTCACTCCCACATTACAAGTATTGTATGGCACGCATATCATTTGTTTACTTGTTTACATTTTGCATGTGATTAGTGAGTTTTACACTTGTATGTACTGTATCTGTGTTTGACAGTTACATAACAGGTACCTTATGTAGTTTTTGACACAGCTTTCGTATGGAATGTTGTCTGCTTTTAGTGGACAGACACTCAGTGAGGAGACTAAAAAAATGTCTGAACGTATGCCCTACTTCCAAATATGTTTAAAATTGCATTACACGTGTATAGAAGTTTAAATCCAGATCATTTGACAATCTGAAAGGGCTCACTGTGCTCCCTGTGGAGTGGGTTCAACAAATTGGTTTACTTCTGGGAGTGAGAAAAAACAGTATGTTGCTTGTGACACTGTCACATCACATTTCCGAGAAGTTAGAGTAATAGGCCTGCATACATGTATCATTCACTGTAGTAGATGAGGGATTTACATTTTGTATGTTTGTGTGGTTGTGCATGTAGAAGTGCACATATAAATGTGTATTGTTCACTGGTGCTCATGATCACATGTAAATTATTTTTGGAGATGCAGGGCATGATTTGCGATGGAAGTTAGGACAAAATTGTGTTAGATTTTATTATGCTTTGTGCCATTATGCAGTCATGTCAATTCTTGTACACTTCCAATCCATGTTTTCAAGTTGTTTCTAACTGCTATGATAATGTGAAAACAATCTGTAGTATTGAAGTATTTTCTCCTTGCAATATACATAAATGGTATACTACTCCTAAAATTTCTGTTTTCTTCCAAATGACAACACACAAATCTTGTAAGTAATGTCTTCATGCCATTATGGAATGGATAGTTAGTGGTTGTATTTCTGTGGTTATCTTGTGTGGCTACTGGTGAATGTATGCAGCCTACATGTTGTACTGTACATACTGTACATTGTATAATCTCTATCTATTGGCAAGGGGTTTGGCACAGATGTTGTCAGACATGAGAAATTACATTGAAGCCTGACAGTACTTTGTAGAGAGTACTTGATATTTTGTCAACTTGAAAAGTAGAGGACACTATGATTTTATTTGATATGAGTGAAATTAGAGACAGTGTACATGTATACTGGTACTCTGTACATCTGTACATTGCAAGTCGATAACTTCTATGACTGCCTTCTGTATGCTTGAATGATACTACAGCTTGTAGACTGTAGGTCAGGAGTTGTGGGATCAATCAGTGTAGTAAATTGTACAAGTTGTACATGTTTGTATGCTTCAGTGAAAATACTCATTGACTAGGGTAGTATGTACATGTACAAAGTCAGTTGTCAAAGTCCAGTGCATACAGTAATGCACCAAGGCAAGAGGAGTTGTCAATGATGATACCAGACTGAACTTGTGTGTGTACAACTGTACATTGAACATTGTTAGTTTGCATGACACATACATTGTAGTGACCGAATGTTGTGTCTGTGTGTTGGCGTGTACACTGAGTAGGGTACCGGTATGTCATTGAGAAGGCTATTCATCATTAGTCATCTGGTTGTGGCCTGTGTACTTGCTGCTAGTGCTACTACATTTTGTTTGTCCAGTACTATCCCACTCCAGCGAACTCCCAGAGACATTTGGCGTAGAGCAAAAATTGTAGGCTGTGTGATATGCAATGAATGCCAACCCTCCCTGCTCCAATGCCACCAGTCACTTTAAATTGTCCTGTGTCAGACTTGTCTACTATGCAGAGCTATTTTCACTTCTGTGATGATAGATATGACAGAGATCTAGAATGGAGATTTTGTGTATTGCCGTAGCCTTAAAGTGAAAACAAAGTTCTGGTAAGGGCTTGAGAACCCGTCTGGCACCATTTCATATTTGCTTGCAATATATCGAAAGAGTCTACAAAGAAACTTACCAGGCTGACGCGGTTTGCCGGAATGATGAGTAGTTTTGGAGTATTTTGAGAAAAATAATAAAAGTCGGAAAACCGACTTTTATTCCAGAAGGCTCCAGACTAACTCGGTCTCTGGGAAAACTCGACCCTATTTCAGACAATTTACACGCAGTTCGTGATTGCCATATTCTACTGTATAATACCAAACGAGGCCTAACTGAACAGACAGGAAAGTGGAATCCTGTACAAAACAAATGGATAGCGCACTGCACATCACCTCAGTTGCTGAGACGTGCGGTCTTTGAAGTTTTTGTTGTTGTTTATCAAGCGTCTTTGATTGTTTTTAGAGGTGCTTGATAGGCGCACACTAATTTTGCATGCGCGCCAAAGAGGTTTTTGATGCGCGCGTTGTAACAACTCGGACCATTACTGCGAGTAGCCAGAATGCGAAGCGCTACAATGTAGTTTATACAGGCCGCTCCCATAGTACAACACTGTACAATCCAGAGGGACAACCAATACAACTCAGCCCACCGTCAAAGCGAGGCCGAGTTATCCCCGAGTCCGAGTTTACCCTGACCCCTTTCGGGTAAGTTCTGAGACTGAACCTTTTGGGTTAATATTTCGCATTTTCGTCGTTACCCATCGAATATCTTGTTATTACAGCGTTATTCCGCACATTTCCTAGGCATACGTTCACATTTGGGAGCGAAATTTGACAACTTTTGCAGGCGTACCAGAACTATGTTTTGGCTTTAAAGGCGAAGGTGGTACAAATGTGGTTCACCAAGGTGGTACAAATGAAACCATGGTTTAAACCATGGACAAAAACTATGGAGTGCCAAGTGTTGCACGGAATATTTCATTACGAAATTGGTCATTTCGTCGACAAAATGACTGTTTCGGTAACGAAATTATCATTTCGTGGACGAAATGTTCATTTAGTTACAAAATGTTGTAATTTTGTTACAAAATGATCATTTCATCGACGAAATGACTGATTTCGTGACAAAGTATTCCATGCGACACTCGGCGCTCCATGGTTTTTGTCCATGGTTTAAACCATGGTTTCATTTGTGCAACAAAATACAACATGAAATAGACTAGTCGATCATCTGATTCTTTCAATTGAATGATCACGCTATCAATATTTTTTTCCCCCAATACATTGTACGTCTTGAACGATAGTAATATGCAATGCGTGCCCGTGATCAACTAAACCAACTGTCAAGATGGAATCTTGATATTATTCGTAAAAACATGTATACGTATATAGCTAGAATGCGCACATACATGTATCAGTACTGGCACGTATGGAGCAGAAGTTAAAGGACAAGTTCACCTTCATAAACATAAGGATTGAGAGAATGCAGCAATATTAGTGGAACACATCAGTGAAAGTTTGAGGAAAATTGGACAATCGATGCAAAAGTTATGAATTTTTAAAATTTTTGTGTTGGAACTGCTGGATGAGGAGACTACTAGGCTCGTGATGTCATATGAGTACAACAGTATAAAGAAAATGTAGTGAAAATTCAACATATTTTCACTTTTTTCGCATAATGAAAGAGCCCTTGACTTGCCTCTTTCTAAAGGCAATGGGAATAATATTAACATATGTCAGTAACGAGTCGAGGGAATGTGTACTTTTTCAAAAGATGAAATTTTGTGAAATTCTCTCTATATTTTCCTTATATTGTTGTATGCATGTGACATCATACACTGCAATAGTCTTCTCATCCAGCGGTGACTGCACAAAAACTTCAAAAATTCCTAACTTTTGAACGGATTGTCTGATTTTCCTCAAACTTTGAATGATGTGTTCTACTAATATTGCTACATTCTCTCAATCCTTATGTTAATGAAGGTGAACTTGTCCTTTTAAATGCGCAGAGCCCAAGTGCCAAATTGTTATATAAGAAATATGATTTGATTTATCAAAAATACTTTCAGGGCTATCACATGTGAATTACAGTATGCTCTGTTTTTGTGTATACATTATACATTGTAACTACAAAAATTTGACTTCCAGGGTATTGAGATTTTGATGTATGCCTGACTGATGGAATAAAGCGTGATCTGTTGATGGTACCCCTCCCCTAACTCCCATGGTGTAAGATTGATATGTGGAATGGTAGTAAAAAATGCCCAGAAGAGTATGTGAGATATTGGTCAATTCCAATACAGAACATTCTGCACTTTTTAGTTTTCATCTACACATTCATCCACCTAAAGCTATATTGTGAAAAGGATATCATTCCCTTCCCTTTACATTTCTGTTTTGTTCTGTGCCAATAACTGACATTTTATGTGAGTTTCATTAAATGTGTGTACAAATACACTACATGTACATGTAGATAGCCTGATGATGTGATTCACAAGCAATGACTGACTGAAAGAAATATATTTTATCTCTGCGCAAAAAAGGTGACCTGGGATATTAGACTAGTCAAAATTCCTCCAACCACATCATAATTTATAGGTTACTTCTGGTATGCCTGATTGATGGAATAAAGCGTGATCTGTTGATGGTACCCCTCCCCTAACTCCCCTGGTGTAAGATTGATATCTGGAATGGTAGTAAAAAATGCCCAGAAGGGATATTGTAAGTCGCTCCAAATAAAAAGGAATAGAGAAAGCAGATTTTGCCTTGCTGGAAACTGGCTAGAAACAGTTGAACTTAGAAATCAATTCAGTGTTAGTAAATTAGCAAATTTCCCACCTTTTGGGTACCATTAAAAATTATCTTTAGCCAAATTTCCACATCTGGGATCTGTTTCATGAAAGTGTTTATGAAAGACTTTTCGCGCATAAGACACACTCTCATAGTAGCTCATATAAGTGACTTTATCTTTTTTACTGACATTTTTTAATTCACTCACAGTTAGGGCCTACAGTATAATGTTGGCAGATCCCAAACATTCAACAATGTACTGTACAGGCATCTACAATTGTACATTAATAAAATTGTATATTTGTCAAGGCAACCATTTTTATTTCTTTTTTTAAAGTGGAAGTAGAGTATGTGAGATATGGTCAATTCTCTCTTCAGTAGTTCTTAAATCCAATCATTAAAAGGTTCACCCACCTTTGTTGGTGTTTTTATAGTATAGTTGTTGAATTGCATTTAGTTCATTTCCACTTTGTTAATTTCCCCGAATGAAATTCACGATAAATAAAACAAATACATCAAAGATACAGATGAACTGCAATACTTTTGCTTTCAGCATGAAATAACCTAGAAAAATTTGTACATTTTTGAAGTGAATTTTACTAATGTTAACAATATCTTGATCTAAACACACACACACACACACACACACACACACACACACACACACACACACACACAAAAGTGGTGTTTGACCCAGTGCAAAAGCAATGCTCAATGTACATTTTGTACATGTGTAGATTAGGTGCCCACCCCCATTATGTACAATGTACATCAATGGATATGAAGGTATACATTGTACAACTTATGATTTCTGTACATTTCTGTACATTTCTGTACATCTTGTATGCACATTTCTGTACATTTCTGTACATCTTGTATGCCAAGCAATTTTATACAAAAGTTCATTGGTATCTTTGCATTTAGTGTGAAGTTGCCATAGATGGGTCTAAAAAGAATACTATCAGAGATTTATACGCTGTTTCCACCCCAGAGAAAGCAGCCCAATAACTTTCACAGATTTGGAATTGTATGAGAGCAGTGAATTTGGAACTCTTAAGGGTAATATTGCTTACCATTGTCATAAATATATTCTGTCTCTTGCCAGATTGGAAAGGAAATTGCCACATATGAGCTGGCTCTTCGCTGTTGTGTTTGATTTGAACTTACTGATTTTTTTTTCCCCTCACCCATTCAGCAACTACATACCAATTCCAGACATGTACACATGTATATTTTGGCAGAGTCTAAGACCATTTTCACATGGGTCAAGAAACATAATTGCAATGTTGAATTACAATTACAATTATGGTACAATTAGAATTATCATCTGTACACACGACGAAGGATTCACAGATTTTGCGGTTTTGAATGTCAGAGCGAGGAGAGAAGGTGTGGCTTCTTTCCGAGTTCGCACCGATCGCTGTTGAGCAATAAGGAGTGCAGTTTTTCTGCGAAAGTGGGTAAAAGGTCACCATAAGTTTTGCCCCCCCCCCAAAAAAAAAAACAACAACAAAAATACAAAAACAAAAACCAACAACACAATTTAGAGGTCAATACAGAAGAATGTTTTTTTTCCGTAATTCTGGAGTTCTATCACTGGAAAACACCTCTGGACCATCATACAATTGTATGTGACCCTGCATCACAAAACCAACAAAAAGTCACCAGACATGGATTTTTAGTTAAGGGCAGATTCTTAAAGAGCAGACTCTAAGCTTTAAAATGATGCATAACTCAATTCAAATAGACCCCCTTAACTATCTAAACACTAGAAAGGAAGCACACACTCTGGAAAAGTATGAACTGAGAAAAGAGGCTCTGAAGTACAGGGTCTATTCAAGCGCTTAATCTTTACCAAGCCATGCTAGCTGTGCAATGAAAGGGACAAAACACATGATGTAAACCACCGGAGCAACAACAATGAAGGGATTATCAGATTAAGCTGAAATTAGCCATGTTCTATTAACACATTCTGTTCATGATTAATGCCAACTTTCAAAGCAGTAGTGCTATCCTTTCAAAAGTAATAAGACTTGAAAGTGAAGAGTGTGTAAAGGATTTCAAGAGATAAAAAGGGGACTCTAAAGGGCTTTTTACACTTGTGTTTCTTAACCCCGGACTTTCTCTGACCCAGGACTATCGTTAGTCCCGTACCAATTTTTTCAGCTTTTTACACTGGCTAATTAGTCCCGTACTATCTCTTGTCCGGGGCTGAGGAGAAAACTGACCTTTTTACACTCGTATTTCTTAGCCCCGGACTTTCCAAACCACATTAATATTCATGATTACGCTGTGCACTGTATGCGTATACGCACGCACCTGCAGCACTTGATTACCTCGTTTCTGATTGGTCAGTGGGGGTCGGACTTCGTCTCCGTCGCTTAGCCCCGGATTATTTTTTCGTTCTGTTTACACTCACTTGCTTGGCACCGCAATTGCGGTGCTAACCCTGCTATTTTGCAGGGTCAGATAGTACCGGACTATCTGTGGGGCTAGCCCACTTTGGCAAAAACGAGTGTAAACAGAAAGTGGGCTAAGGATAGTCCCGTACCAACGGTGGGGCTAAGGCCCCCCCCTTAGCCCCACCGTTGGTACGGGACTAAGCAAAAATTTACAAGTGTAAAAAGCCCTTAAGACATACCCAATCATTTTATTCACTCCCATGAAAGGGTTGTAGAAAAACTACTGAAAACACACTTTCCCATCAATTTTATGATCCCAAACTAAAGAATAATGTAGAAGAAGGATAGCTCTTTCAGAAAATATGACAAACTCAATATTGACTCGGTTGACCCATTTCACCTTTTTTGAGTCCTTATGTAAAACCAAGGGGTGGGACTTTTTGTTCGTTTTGTGATGCACGGTCACAGAATGACTTACAATTGAAATCACCCACCACAATTCCAGTTTGCATACTACACACATGGCTAGAATGCATCATTTGAATTGGATTCTAGTGATGCATCACTAGAATCACAACTCAGATTACACACTCCCTGTAGGACCTACGTGTGAAAACGACCTACTGGTACAGCACAGGTAGATCCAGTGAGAATTGGACTTCTCTGTGATATGTGTGTACCAATACTCGTTGTCAGCATACAAACCTTGCAATTTTACAAACTGTATGTGTGAAGACTACAATTTTACCAAAGTGTAGTGTGTACACTTGTACAGTGTATCTCTTGAATGCTCACTGATCTATTTAGTTTGTTTAATGTTAAAATCAGATACTAAACAATATGTAATTATATAAATTATATATTTATATCATTATATAATGATTCATCTTGTACAGTCTAAAGTTGTAGGCCTCCATTGGAGGGAAGACAGCGTGAGAGTACCAGGTACACATTACAGTATAGGAATTTGATTGACATGTACAGTGTACACATGTTCACGTATAGGGACCAGTGCACTTACAGATTGAAAACAAAATCCATGTTCAAGCAAATGAACTCTGAGACTTTCAGTGAAGTCAAGTGAAAATAAACTCACATGAAGTTTGAGAAGTGTATGTTTTCTCATATTTTGACAAAATGACATGTGATAAGATTTGTCACAGTCACATGGATGTAATGTACATGTATAAGTACATTGTACATGTGCAGTAGTTTGGTGATGATATCATGGCTACCTATTACTCCCAATCAATTTTTAGTTTCACATTAATCTGAACCAAATTTTCTTTTTGAAGACATTACTTTGAGAAAGGGTACTGTTTGTATTCTTAGCATCAAATTCTTCTCGAGTTACAATGGGTAGCAATTACAAGTTTTCATAGTAATGGTGAGTAATATGAAACTTGTAAATGCTATTTCTGTATACAGTACATACATGTAAGACAAGCTAGGGGAAGAGCTCTGAGCGAAAGTGACATCATCAATTATCTTTATTTGCTTATCAATTGAGTGTGATCTGATCACTGTTTTGGGAATACCTGTGTAGTACATGTACATTTCCTTATCTGTCTGACTTTATTGGGACTCTCACTTTTGCATCTGTCAATTAATTTAGTTGAATTTCCCTTTAATATCACATTTACAGTACATGTAGTTTCATACAGAGTGCACAGTGTACTGTAGTAGCTATTGTAGGTCAAATTTTACATCATCTGTCATCTTAAGGAATGTTCGTCTAAGCTGATGTTGCACTTTCTTTCTGACACAATGTCAAATATCTACAGGCTGTTGTATCTACATGTATGTTACTGGCAGGGCATTGGTGGGTCGTCAATAATAGCTTCCATGTTCAAGATTTGTGAGTTGTTGAAGAGACCCATGACATTGTTTGCCCAAGGGATTTCATGTTGTCAGCATACCATCGTAAATGTCACAAATTCCATTCATGATCATGATGCAGCTAGTCTAGAAATGCATCAGTTTTACAGATGTACCCTTTCATCAAGGAAGGGAGTCTACAATGTACATTGTACATGCCTGTGGTTGAAGAAATGATTCAAATGCTACCATATCCCATTGCTGATCCTGTGGATATTAAAACATACTGTAAAAGTGGATATTTTCGCACATGTATTTTTTCGCGCTCGGCTGGGCAAGATGGATTTCTCTTCTTTTTAATTCCGTGGGATCAGAACTGTAGCTACTGGAATATATGGCATGCAAAAATATTTGTGTGCTTTCATTTTCACTCTAGCTTGTGGTTGCACGTAATGCACGAATATTTCCACACAAAAAAAAATTCCAGTTTTATGGTAGTATGTATGTAATCATAGGTCTAGTTAGTGGATTATTGAAAATAATCCCATTCTGAAGTACTGTTCAAAATTTTAATTATTATGTTTTGAAAAAGTTATAAAAGTATCATTCTGATCATTGTAATTACAGTGAGTCAAAAACTTCATAACAGGGCTGAATTGCCATTGGAATTAACTGACTGTTAAATCTTGACCTGTATGATGGCAGCATGTAAATATACAAATTGTACATATACAGTGTACATTTATTTGTAGGTCTTACAAACACGAGATGATGCCATACATGAACAATGTGGTACCCCGGAGTACCGCATGGTGCATCATTTGAGGCAGAATCATGCTAGGTGACCATTTTCACACCAAAAGTTGCCATGTAGAGATGAAGCAGGTTGACACAAGGCCAGGGGGACCTGTAGAATATTGATCACAATGAATGTTCACTGTCACATGGATATCAATATATAGTGGCATATAACTGCACAGAATATTACAATTTATAACATTTGATACATTGGTATTTGCTATTTTTATTTGAAGCACCTCACAGTGGAAATGTTAGTAATGATGTGTGTTGGGAGGAGAACAACACAAGTTTAGTCATACACATACAGCATGGTTGTAAAATTGTTATCTTGAGTTCAACTTTTCAAAAGGAAATACTTGATGTCTTGTTTTTAGTGGTTTTAATAATTTTTCATGGCAGAAAAAAAAAAAGTGTTAAAACAGGCTGTCGGTGCTGAGACGAATGTGTTTTGACTAGAGTTAGTTACACTGCAGTAACACAAACTTGAAAACTTGGAGATGACCCTCTCCCTATTTGAAATTGTTTTAAATGATTTACTGTAAATTATGATATATTCGCGGCATGAAATTTTCGCGGATTGGAGCCGACGGCCTTTTTTGTGGCATGAAATTTTCGCGAATTGCCACTAGCATTCAATTCATATAGTGTAGACAAGAAATTTTGCGTGCATTTTAATTTTGCGAATCTTGGCGCTCGCGAAATTCATGAAATTAAAATGCACTTGAATGTTCTTCATTTTACAGTATGTGGGTACATCAGTAGAATTTGTGATTATTTTACAGAACAGAATTCTGTGTGCACATCGGTAGATATTGTGATTGTTTCACAGAACAGAATTCTGTAGGCACATCAATATTGTGATTGTTTCACATTACCATACTGTGACATCTCCAACATGAGACTCGGTTACCCTGCAGACAAAAGGAATACTGATAGTGATACTTGATTGTCAGGAATGTTCACAATACAACCTGTACATGTATGAGGGTTACTGTAGCTTCCTTGTATATCAAAGAGCAAGAGACATGATCATGCAATGTGTTGTTAATCTCATGAAAAGTCACTGGAAAAACATTTCTCTTAAAGGCATAATTTACCATTTGCAGATAAAACAAAAACCCAGCATTGGTGCTTTAAAATAGTTCTAATATGTGAGTTACGGATAGAAACAACCACTGTAAAAATTTGAATCCGTGTAATCCATGTTCAGTGTTGTTAGATACACAAAATGTGAGCAATAGGTATAATAAAAATGTTTTCAGACTAAAACCGTCTACAGTTACGGTTTATTGAGAAAAACCCTGATATCTCCTTAGATTTTAGGTTTTATTGCAAAAATGTTATATGGTAGGATGTTTTGTGATACATCAGACCTACACATACGCTTATATCTCGAACATTTTGAAATCACTGCTCCCAAAGGTAAACTGAGCCTTTAAGAAACTGAAAACTTAGAGGCATTATTCAAAAGTCTACACTGTGCCAGTACAAGTGCGTTTTGGCAAAACTGATGTACATTGTACACTGTAGTTCCTACAGAAGCAGTGGCAGACAACTCTCACTTGCATTACATTTTCCATACATACATTTGTTTCTTTATAAAATGCCTGATTTGCTCATTGATCTTTTGCTTTCTTTTGCAAAAGATTCATGTACACTATTTGTAAAATGCATCCCATTTAATATACATGTGTGTACAGACTGTCATAAGAATAGGAAAAGGGATTTGTGTATGTCTAGATTATAGACTAGGCTATTGTATCAAAAAGAAGGTCTTTGGTACACTCCACTGTGCAGCTGTATACACAATGAGTACCAAATATATACAAAAGTGAGCCAAATCCTCATGAATGCAAAACTTGACATATTTGATGGTCTGTTGTACACATGTAGAATGTACATTGTATATTGGACAATTTTGAGGTGAAGGTGTGATCCTGATTGGGTTGTTGCCACACATACATTGTACAATACTAGTATGAATGCATACAATATAGGTTACTTGCTTGTGTTTGCACTTTTAATTTAAACTCAAAATAAAATACATTGTAGATGAAATAGCTTTATCTGGCATGATCTCTGAGTTACTGCTACAGTTAGCAATTTGGGAAATCTTTAAAATCTTACTTCTAGATTATTATGTGCTATGTAAATTCAAATTGCCTTTTATTATTGATTTGACAATACATTTATTAGCCCAGTTGTATGTTTATAAACAATGAAATTGCTATGTTCAAATTGGTCAGTGCAGATGTACAGGTACTGCATTACTTTCACTGGGCACAGAATCAATTGAGGAGAGGTACACTTGTTTTATTCACATCCTGTTTATGTTTCATTTTCCCTTTGTCTCATTTCTCTATATAGGTGTAGGAAAAAGTAGCCTTCTATTGAGGTTTGCAGACAACACTTTCTCAGGTAAGACTCTAGCACACTTTGTAGCAGCATTAGTACACTGTTACAGCAGTATGGTACTTGGTGATATGTATGGTACTTGTATTAATTTACAATCTTGTAAAAGCATGCTCATTAGACAGGGGAAGTGTACAGATTGTATACCTGGTAGATGATGACTGGTATCGGAGGGAACATACTGAATGATTTATGGTAAGGGTTTGAAATGCTATTGAGGGACTTACAACCTCATTGAAACAACATTCCAAACCCTGATGTTGAAACATTTCCCATGATGTAAATTCATGTGACAAATAAACTATTGCAGTTTTCTACTTTATCAAAGCCTTGATGTGAAGTTAATGCCATTAGTGAACTACAATTTTAAACTTTGCCAAAGTTTTCTTTATATCTTGAAACATTCACTGTGACTCGGAAACTTAATGAATTCAGCTAGTATCAAGTACCGTACAATGGAAAATCCAAAGCTGGCGTTTGTTTAGTGCGCTCTATCTGACAATGGATGCACAAGTAGTCTCATTCAATTTCCTACTATAATATAACTGAGTTGTGAATCTGCATAATTTCATGAGCCTACCAGGAAGTGAAATTACATCGGATTTAGTGACAGACATTAGGAAGCATTATGAGGTGTATAAAATGCTTGTAGGTAGGGGTGGTGTTCTAAGCACCAGATCCATGGTGGTGTAAACGATTACCAGATGTTCAGCATATGGTCACATTTTAGTGATGGTCAACACTAAATCTGCATGTTCTGTTGTCATTATGAATTCATTTGTTGTAGTTGTTGGTTTTATATATGAAGGACTCTCAGTGAAGGAAAGTTAAAAAAAAAACACTGTAATTTGTGATTTTACCAAACAAAATACACATTTCAGGTAACCTAAAATTTAATTTTGTTGCAAATGTCCTTCTGAATACATTGAAAATGTTGGTATAGAAAAAAAAAAGAAAAGAAAATGACTTTATGAGGAAAGAATCAGTCCGTCGCTGTGTAATGATTTGCCCTGACTAATTTCTGTGCCATGTTCCGTGTTTTGATTATGATTGCTTTGTGAAAAATGCCACTCGAAATCTCTGTATGGCAAGATTTTAGTTGTAAGCTGCAAAATTTGTAAGATCCTGAAGAAATTTTGCTGAAAAAAAGGTCTTGTCATTAAATGGACAACTCTTTCGCTATGTTTCCTATATTGCAGAAAGATGAGACAAATCTTGTCAAAGTAATTACATCTGCTCAGAATGATGAAAGAAATGAAAAATTAAAAGAGAAGTGGGTATTTTAGTCTTCAAAATGAGGAGGAAAGAAATGAAAATTTAAAAGAGAAGTGGGTATTTTAGTCTTCAAAATGAGGAGGAAAGAAATGAAAATTTAAAAGAGAAGTGGGTATTTTAGTCTTCAAAATGAGGAGGAAAGAAATGAAAATTTAAAAGAGAAGTGGGTATTTTAGTCTTCAAAATGAGGAGGAAAGAAATGAAAATTTAAAAGAGAAGTGGGTATTTTAGTCTTCAAAATGAGGAGGAAAGAAATGAAAATTTAAAAGAGAAGTGGGTATTTTAGTCTTCAAAATGAGGAGGAAAGAAATGAAAATTTAAAAGAGAAGTGGGTATTTTAGTCTTCAAAATGAGGAGGAAAGAAATGAAAATTTGAAAGAGAAGTGGGTATTATAGTCTTCAAAATGAGGAGGAAAGAAATGAAAATTTAAACGAGAAGTGGGTATTTTAGTCTTCAAAATGAGGAGGAAAGAAATGAAAATTTGAAAGAGAAGTGGGTATTTTAGTCTTCAAAATGAGGAGGAAAGAAATGAAAATTTGAAAGAAAAGTGGGTATTTTAGTCTTCAAAATGAGGAGGAAAGAAATGAAAATTTAAAAGAGAAGTGGGTATTTTAGTCTTCAAAATGAGGAGGAAAGAAATGAAAATTTAAAAGAGAAGTGGGTATTTTAGTCTTCAAAATGAGGAGGAAAGAAATGAAAATTTAAAAGAGAAGTGGGTATTTTAGTCTTCAAAATGAGGAGGAAAGAAATGAAAATTTGAAAGAGAAGTGGGTATTTTAGTCTTCAAAATGAGGAGGAAAGAAATGAAAATTTGAAAGAAAAGTGGGTATTTTAATCTTCAAAATGAGGAGGAAAGAAATGAAAATTTAAAAGAGAAGTGGGTATTTTAGTCTTCAAAATGAGGAGGAAAGAAATGAAAATTTAAAAGAGAAGTGGGTATTTTAGTCTTCAAAATGAGGAGGAAAGAAATGAAAATTTAAAAGAGAAGTGGGTATTTTAGTCTTCAAAATGAGGAGGAAAGAAATGAAAATTTAAAAGAGAAGTGGGTATTTTAGTCTTCAAAATGAGGAGGAAAGAAATGAAAATTTAAAAGAGAAGTGGGTATTATAGTCTTCAAAATGAGGAGGAAAGAAATGAAAATTTAAAAGAGAAGTGGGTATTTTAGTCTTCAAAATGAGGAGGAAAGAAATGAAAATTTGAAAGAAAAGTGGGTATTTTAGTCTTCAAAATGAGGAGGAAAGAAATGAAAATTTGAAAGAGAAGTGGGTATTTTAGTCTTCAAAATGAGGAGGAAAGAAATGAAAATTTGAAAGAGAAGTGGGTATTTTAGTCTTCAAAATGACTTGCCATTTAAAGAATCAGCTATACATTTAAAATGAGAAGACATTTGACAATTCTACAACTGAAGCAAGCAATGTTTGAAAGCAAAAGACTTAAAAAGAATCTATTGATCTACCCTACATTGTATGAAGCACTGACAATGAATAATGTAGAAATCATCTCAAAATGATGCAACACCAAACCACATGGGACGTAAAAAGTCAATAACACTAACGATAAGAATCCTTCATGATTAAAGTGTGCAACATTTTTTTGTTTGTTTGTAATGTAGAGTAAGGTATATGTTGTTGTAAATCTACTTTTATGTGGTGTGTGTGCTTCTGTGTAGGTACACATGTACGTTTGTAAGTTACAATTGGGCAAGAAATGAACATGATTTAGGCTATGGTACAGTGTAATGTACAGTATATTATGTATCAGGGAGATGTCTGGAGATCCTATACCTTGGTTTCTGTTTCATTTTCTAATACAGAAATTGCTGGTTACTTTGATATGTTCCTTGTTTCTTTGCTATGTTTTGACATCCCCTTCTTTCTGCATTCTGCCTTGTAGGATCCTACATTACCACAATTGGTGTAGATTTCAAAATCAGGACTATTGATGTCAAAGGTGAAAAGGTCAAGCTCCAGATCTGGGATACAGCAGGCCAGGAGAGGTTTAGAACAATCACATCAACGTAAGTGTAGAGTTTCTTACTCGATTATGTCAGGCGAGAGTGAATGGGAGATTGTAGGATTCCAATGCTGGGAAATGTTAGGATTGTACAGAGAAAACCTTGTCATTTTGATCAATAGTTTGGTGAGTTGTAGTTGTCTTTTTTTTTTTTTTTTTTTTTTTTTAGGAATGATGTGATTTTCATTATTTTTTTTTTTTTTGTGTATCAAATTTTATAATAGAATTTACAGTAGATACTTGGGGACCCAAAAAAAGTTCAGGTTGATGTTGATATAAGTTGCTGTGATGATGAATTAAGAGGTGATGCAGACTCAGTCTTGCAACCAAACAAATCTTTACACAAATTTTATGCTTGCCAGTGAGATCAGTATCAATATAGAATTGTGAACTGCAGACTTAGCGTGTATTCACCTGTTGTCTTTGTATAGCATCTGGCACACTTGATTTGTGACTTTAATATCCATGCCGTAATATTTATTTTCATATAAACATAAAAAGCCAGATTTGTGATTTATTTTCTGTTATGACCCAGTAATGAATAGTTGAAACTACTTAATACATTTCCAAACTTGGAATCCAGTAAACATCCATTATTTGCTGCTATGTCAGGAAACCATTTTGCAAGCATTTTGTGTTTAGAACAGCATTTAATATTCATAAGATATATAATGTGAGATTGGGCTGTTACAGGCTCCGTACCAAAGAAGGAAGCTACAGAAAGTCTGTTCGGGTCCTGCGTAACAAAGCAACAACTAATGCATGCAAACCTGATTCCATGTGTTGAAATTCACTAATGTTGTAATAATGGACTCGATAGCTTGTCTTGCAGTCCTTGGAGGAAATGTATTCATGAATAACAATGGAATATGGCAGTAAATCAGCATATACTTGTTGGATGCAAGAAATCATTTTGTGTCCAGTTTGGGAACCTGCAAAACCATGTGCCTCACTCCTAGTGATGGTAGAAAAAAAAAAATCTCACACTGAAAGACAAGCCATGGAGTCTAAAGTGTCACATTGCATTCCAGTGGATCTTGCTGAATGCTACACTTGTAGGCTAACCCAGGGAGTTCTGAGACATACAAGCTGTATGGGGAGATAAGATTGGACATTGGTGCTCCCATACAATGTGTAGTTCCATCAATAGTGATTGGTACCAGTATCATCATACACTGTACTTGGTAATACAACATTCAGGTGTACAGAGATTATGCAGTGCATGTACTCTGTATATTGTTTAATTTTGTCTTGAACAAAGGTATGGATGGAAGTCAAGGAAATTGATAAGCTAAGATGGTAACTAGAAGGAATTTGTATGTCAGATATTGATATCATTTCATTTTTTTTTTCTATTAAAAACCATGATGGTTAAATTCATCTTGTCAGTCTGTTGTAAAGTCAGTTTAGGGAAGTTTTCCACTAAATTCATTTTCACTATTTCTCTGCTCTCTGTCTGAAACTTTCCACAGTATATCATTATTACACTGAATATCTCCTGTGCTTGATATGTCTCTTGTCTGCAGGGGTCTTTGATAAAGTCAAGTTTGTATTCTACATTGCATAATCCCACACTAGTACTATGATTGTGTTTTGATTGTACGTTCCTGTCCAGGTATTACAGAGGGACGCACGGTGTCATAGTGGTGTACGACGTCACAAGCGCAGAATCATTTGTAAATGTCAAGAGATGGCTGCATGAAATTGAACAGAACTGTGAGGTGGTCAGTAGGATATTAGGTGAGTAGTCTCGGAAACTTTCCAGGTTTCTATCTTTGTTCATACTGGTCCCGTATGCAATATCTGACAATAACTTTCTCATGTGGTCGGCCTATTTTGTTATGTTTGTCATACTATGTCAAATTTTAGCTGCCTTTTTTTCTACCCCATCCCCCCCCCCCAAAAAAAAAATACTTCATCTGTGACATGCTTGCTATTCAGCGTTCGAAAGACTGTTGAAACGATATGCTCTCCTTGACAAAGAAGAAGATAGCACAAACATTGATGCATTTCCCCTGGAAAGTACACTTGTCGGATATGATACACCATTGCAAAATCTTAGCTTTTATTGTGTTCTCATGAAAATGAAAGTCCTGCAAAAGTGGACATTTTTCCAGTGTTGAAATTATTGCACTTTTCTCTCAACTGGAAACTAGTGCCAAAATAGAAGCATGCAAATATTTTTGTTTGCTATATGTTCCAGTAGATCGAGTCTCAATTCTGCGGAATTAGAAAACACGCAAAACTGATCTCACACGGCCGAGTGTGAAAAATCACCTACATTAAAAAAAACAAAAACAAAACCAAAACAAAACCCCACTTTTACAGTAGCCCATTGTTGAGTGTGCAGACTCTGGACAAGATAGTATCAGATAAACAAACTGTAAGCAAAGAAATAGTTGACATGCTGTGTCGTAAATGATGTCAAACTGTGTCCTACACCTGTCTTTTTGAAATTACAATTTTATGGTAAATATGGTTTTCAGCAATTTATAGATTTCTTCTCACTTGCTTGGTATGTAAGATTAAGAGGGTATGCAGACCAAATTCCTTTGTGTTCAGCTGCATAACTAGGGTCAGTGGTTTGTGTGTCTTGACAGCACAAGATGTCTTGTTTCACAAGCAAATGATCAATCTTCTCTTCTAAATCTAAAAGAAAAAAAATATATTTTCTTTCCAGATGATATTTATATGGTGTGCTTGTGAAATTATGCCTTGATGTTTAATACAGTTGAACCTCTCTTATCCGGCCTCCCTTTATCCGGATCTCTCTATTATACGGACGCAATCTCGCCGGGATTTTTTTTAATAATAATTATGGGAGGAAAGGGGGATTCCCAACTCCTTGAGAACTCCTACACAAACACACATGAATTACATATTACTTCCAACATGATTAACATACATTACATCAAATTTCCTTCCAAATTGCTTACCTTCAGACATTTTAACGTCCCCAAACATCCCCAAATGTAACAATGAAAAGGTTGCAGTATACACATTATTACATGTGGTACCACAATGGGCTACATCAGTACATGTGTATGTATATGTACATGTATAAAGCATTGAGTCTCCCATATCCGGCCAAATCCCTTATCCGGATGAGCCCCGGTCCCGACTTGTCCGGATATGAGAGGTTCAACTGTAGTAGATGTAGGAGCTATTTTTTTTTAAAGAGTCTCAGTTTAGAAAACAATCTTGATTCAAATGACAATTAACAACTCTTGACATGCCAAGTTTCAATCAGACTTTCTTTGGAGTGAATAATTAGATCTATAGCCAATAGGCCTAGAAAATAGTAGAACCTAATTTGGCACAATTCGTAATTTTCAGGACTCTGTGAGTAACTAGCGTGATTTTTGGCCGAAATTTCATCCTCTGAGTATACGGAATTCAGAGCGACGAAGAATAAGCGTCCAGTGATATGGTTGGACCTACTACTCATCGACCGTCTTTAGATCTATTTGTAACCACTATTTCACCAAAAATATTCAACAGATTACCTCAATTTTGTCTCACTTTGGGAGAAAATACCGCAGATCCTTACCCCATGCTCAGATTGTCACTCGGTATCCTACGCACGTAAATCTCGGCGATAAACACATAGGAGGTTTTTTTTTTTGTGCGCCTGTGGTAGCTCATTTTTTAAACCGACTGCCCGTTTTCCCATTGAAAAGCACTTAACAACTCTTGACATGCCAAGTTTCAATCAGATTTTCTTGCAATGTTGCGCGTAAAAACAAAACTGCTCTCTATATTTCCTTCCATCTCCTGTGAATGCATTAGATTTCCTCCTGTCATTCAAAGAGAAAATGTTGCATTTCATTTCATTTCATTTCATTTATTTCATTTCATTTCCAACAATGCAAAATATATACATTCACAAAATAACACAATATCAATACAATGTAGTAACAAAGAAAAAGATGTGAAATCAACAATACTGGTTGGCATCCATTCGTCTCGAGAAACGATGGCGTAGCACTAGCTAGGCAAGAAGTTTGCACTGCCGTGAGTGGCTGTAAAGCCCCACTCTTGAGTGGCAATCCTTAGAGCACTTGCAGCAGATGAAGTCTGTTGGGGCCAATACTAAGACTGCCCGTGCCTTTCTCTTAGCTCTCCTGTCGGTCTGCTGTACGTGCCTTACAGCTTCAGCTCTCTGAACGCCCTCCCTGACGGTGCCTCTCCATAGCGGACGATCTTCAGCTACACCTTCCCATGTGTTGGTGTTTATGTCCATCATCTTCATGTCATGTTTGCACACATCTTTGAAGCGGAGATGCGGCCTTCTCATGGGACGAGACCCCTCGCTTAGCTCTCCATACAGCATGTCCTTTGGGATGCGACCTGGTTCCATTCGACGCACATGACCCAACCACTTCAGGCGTCTCTGGCTGAGGAGTGAAAACATGCTGGGAATGCCGGCACGCTGGAGGACCTCTGCATTTGTCACCCTATCCTGCCATTTTATGTGCAGGAGTCGTCTGAGGCAACGGAGGTGAAAGGTGTTGAGCCTCTTCTCCTGGCCAGCATATGTTGCCCAGGACTCAGAGCCGTATAGCAGGGTGCTGAGGACGCAGGCTTGGTAAACGAAGAGCTTGGTGTTCTTGGTCAGCTGACTGTTGTTCCATACGCGCCTGTTCAGTTTGGCCATGACTGCAGTAGCTTTCCCTATCCTATTGCTTATCTCATTGTCAAGGGAGAGGGAACTGGAGATTGCTGAACCAAGGTAGGTGAAAGAGTCCACTTCTTCCAGATGTGTGACATTAATGGAGATGTCTGGAGGAGAGTCAGTGCCTTGGGTCAAGATCTTAGTCTTTTTCAGGCTGATGGTTAGTCCAAATTCGTTACAGGCATGGGACAGACAATCAACAAGCCTCTGCAATCCCGC
Source organism: Diadema setosum (assembly GCA_033980235.1). Lineage (NCBI taxonomy): Eukaryota > Metazoa > Echinodermata > Echinoidea > Diadematoida > Diadematidae > Diadema > Diadema setosum. The sequence goes on from CM067062.1 coordinate 27,512,677, forward strand.
TTCTGTGTGCCATACCAGAGCAGCGTCGTCAGCGAACAGCATTTCTTGGATAAGAACCTCTCTAACTTTGGTTCTGGCATGCAGTCGGGCGATGTTGAATAGCTTCCCATCCGCTCTGGTACGGATGTAGATTCCCTCTGTGCAGTCAACAAAGGCGTACTGAAGGAGCATGGAGAAGAAGATTCCGAAAAGTGTCGGTGCGAGGACACAGCCTTGCTTCACACCGCTGTTCACAGGGAAGGCATCAGAAGTTCTCCCGTTGTAGCAGACTCTACTTTGCATGTTCTCGTGAAAGGAAATGATAATTTGGAGCAGTCTCGGGGGGCATCCAATCTTCTGCAGGAGACTAAAGAGTCCACTTCGGCTGACCAGGTCAAAGGCTTTCGTCAGGTCTATGAAGGCAATGTACAGCGGCTTTTGCTGCTCACGGCACTTCTCCTGCAGCTGGCGTAGTGAGAAGATCATGTCTACTGTAGATCGGCCTGCCCTGAAGCCACACTGTGACTCTGGATACACCCGGGAGGCAAGACTCTGCAGGCGTGCCAGAACTACACGTGCGAAGACTTTTCCCACAACACTTAGGAGAGAGATGCCTCTATAGTTGTTGCAGTCGCTGCGGTCTGCCCTGTTCTTGTAGACAGTGACGATACTGGCATCACGCATATCTTAGGGTACGTGGCCTTTTTCCCAGCAAAGACACAAGAGCTCATGGAGGTGTTGCAGTAGTACTGGCTTGCCGCTCTTTAGAACTTCTGGTGGGATACCATCATTTCCAGGAGCCTTCCCGCAGGATAGACGGTCAATGGCTTTGCTGAGTTCTTCTTTTGTAGGCAGGGCATCCAGCTCCTCCATGATTGAAAGGCTAGGTAAGGTGTCCAAGGCAGCATCTGTTACCTTATTTTGGGCTGCATAAAGTTCCAGGTAATGTTCTACCCAGCGTTCAAGCTGCTTACATTGATCTGTGATGGCTTCTCCAGGAAAGTATGCAACAATACTATGCATCACATAAGCAGATGATATTGAATTGAAATTAAAGTTGCAGGAAATGGAGGAGCCGTGCTGAAAAGCTAAGCTTGTATTTTGCAGTCTCCTCGTGAACAAAATAACAAAATAACATCAAGGAAGCAAGATGCTTAGATAATATGTAAAAAAAAAAAAGTTCACATACATGCATACTTATTCAAACAAACAAAGAAACAGACAGACAGACAAACACAAGTAAGCTCTCTTGTGAAAGAGAAAGACAGAGAGAGAAAACAAATAGAGTGAAGGAAAAGAAGGAGGATTCATTCATGACGATGATGAAGTATTAAAGGGACTGTTCAGTACTGGTTGAGGTGGGGATTCATGTTTTGAACATTCCTAAGTGAGATAATGAGAAACCTCTTAGAAAATATGAAAAAACATGTAATATCAAGAAGGATTCAATGTTTATTTGGTGAAAATTGGTTTTCAAATTGCTGAGATATCCAAAAAAGTGATAATGATAAGAGGCGACAGGCCACGCCTTTTATTAGGAACTCTTTGTTTCACCATGTTTTTTGATATCTCGGCCATTTCAAAACCAATTTTCATCATATTAACTTTTGATACCCCTTAGAATTGCATGCTCTTTGACATCTCATGGAGTGGTTTCTGAATATCTCACAAAAACATTAAAAACTAAATCCTCACCTCAACCAGAACTGTACACACCCTTTAAGTTATGCAAAGTTGCCTTCTCTGACTGTTTACTGTGTGGTCCAGCATCTTCAGGTATATTTTATCCTGAATCTTAGTAGGTCCTTTTGAGACAACGCTGGAATTAATTACCATGCACACATGCATGAATGACATCCAGTAGCTGTGATGATATCAATACTTCATTTTGATAGTGTTCTTCCCTCGCCAGTGCTAGATGGGATGGTCAACAATAAGCCACCACACACTAAGAGTCACATGCCATGCTCTACCAGTAATATTTCAGTTTTACTTTCTATCTTGAAATGTGATACTTGGTATAATAGTAATTGTCTTTTTGGTGGCAGTGTGTACTGCGAAACATCTCATACAGCTTTCTTATGCATTCATAATGGTGATTTTACCTGAAAGACTATGTACTCAATGACTTGTTGAGCCTGCTTGCTTGAATGACATGTTCAGGAAATTCTAATTCAAGATGTAGTCATTGCACATTATAAACTTTTATGAATATATACAAAATGTACAGAATGGCTCTTGGCACATTTCACACAAAGGAGAATTGGTTCTCAGCCAGCTTGTACTTTAACATGTTTGAGCCAAATGCCCTTATACAACATTTAAAACTACACCCCATGTATAATGTAGAGACATGTTTCATATGATTGTATTTGACAGGTACAGTAGTTGAAAAGATATCCGTAAATCCCTATCAATGATATTCTAATTTAACAATTTTGTGTCACACACACACACACACACACACACACACCACAAACCTTTTTCTCATGATAATTTCCCCAAAATGTTCACATTTTTCCCTCAGATCTTGGAGAGTATCATCGTTCAGCAAGGTTGTGTACACATGTATCTCAGATGCATTTTGTTCCCCTTTTGCTGGTACATGCATCTATGTAGTACCTCATCATCTAGTGGTAGTCCTACAGGTGCAACTTAACATTTTTTTTTTTTCTTCAGCTGCTGTGGTCATCCCCAATCCTTATTCCAATGGTGTCAGCTATGAACAGATTAAACTTCACCCATGTAAAATGGCATTTTTTGTCTCCGTAAAGACTCGGCATGATTGCCCTTTGCTTCTTTCTGCAGTGGGAAACAAGAACGACTCACCGGAGAGGAAGGTGGTGGAAACAGATGATGCACAAAAGTTTGCAGAACAAATGGGTATTCAACTCTACGAAACAAGCGCGAAAGAAAATATAAATGTAGAAGAGGTACGTATCCTACTGCATAGTACTCTGTGTCTTTTACCCTTGGGATTATTTACATTCAAAATTTCAAACAGTTATGTAGCATACTTTTGGGATTAGTATTGCTTGGAATGGTTGATGCACTTATTTTTGTGAAGACAAAGGGGAAATGTAAAGGTGAATTTTTTATTTATGATAGGCATTTGAACATATTCATACACTTATAACAATACCAGAGGACGTAAAACATTATCACTACGCACTATAGAGCCTGTTGCAGGTATATGTGCTATGAAAGGAAGGAATTGACTTTGAAAGAAATGAAAGTGTGTATTGAACTGCTGTCGAGGGCAAGATGTCATATCACTAGAGATATAAGGGCCAATAGGGATCTAAAGCAAGTTAAGAATCTGTTCATTGTCAACTGAGTAGCGTAATTCTCAAGGACATGCTTTAATTGTTCAGATTGACTGCTGTCTACTCAATGACTTGATGCTCCATTTTCCCTTAAATTTCAAATAAAACTTGTTTGAGCTCTAGCTTGCATCACTTGCTTTAGCTTTGGGGGGAGAAAAATGAAGAACAAAGAAAGAAAAGCATGACTTTCAAATTTTGGGAGGGGAAAATTATGTAGTAATGTATCAAATGAATTTCAGTCAAAGAAAGTGTTGATTCAAAATATTATATGTACCATTTGTGTGCTGTTACAATTTAGCTTGCTACAAACATATAAACATGTTAAATGGTTATTAGTACTCGCTTTCTTTTTCATGTGGTGGGATGTACTAGTATTCTTTGTGAAGCAACCAATTTATACAAGGTTGTATGCCATTTTCTTACTGTTGGCTTCACTGTCCATGTATGATAGTCCAAATAGGCCATATTGCAGAGTCTTGAGCATTTGTTTTCATGTTTGTATAAATTCACTGACATCAGTTTCTTTTGCAGACATCAGGTCGCTTTTGTTCCTGTCATATTATTCCTCATCTTCACCCAAAGAAGGATAAGAATACTGTTAAAAGAAAGGAAAAAGGGAAAAATTGTTTCTTTACACACTGGGTGCATTACAGAAGTAGTAGATGTTTTCAGTTTCATATAGATAAGCCTGCTCATTTGCAGTGCCATTAGTTTTCAAACATAATTTCCGCTGTATATGCCAGGCTCATTAGATGTGTATAATCCTGTGTATAATCGTAAAGCAGAATTTCCAATAAGCAAGTGATGGTATATCCTGAAGTGCTCTTACCTTTTTATGTTGTTTGGTTATTGGTATTTACAACTGAAAAGAACCAAGGGGTAGCAGTAGTTACCATTACTGAATTCCAGAGCATTGTGCCATAGTGGAAGCTGTGGATAGTCTTCTGTCTATTATACTGTATCAGGGAGGGTTCACAAATTATTATCCCTTTAGTTTCATGTAGATTGCTGGAACATTTATGGCTTTTACTGGAGCAAGGATATAGGGGAGGTAGCATTAGTGATATTGAAGTATTTAAAGGATGATCCAGAAACACCATTTGTCATCCAGGTGTCGTGTTCTGTGTAGTTTTGCTTTCAGCCAGGGTGATTTATTCAGTATAAACAAGCCTCCATGACACAGGACTATATATTGATCAAGGTATAGAGAGTTTAGAATAGCCGGTGAGCTATTTTTGGTTGTTTTTGTTTTTATTAACTTTTTTTTCTTGTAGGGTGGATATCCTACATTTGCAGCACTTTCAGTTTCATCAGTGCTGTACACAAAATAAGAAGAAGAAAGGATTTGTTTGTAGTTGAATACATGTTTGGGATTATATCAATTTGCCTGTGTTTTTGTCTCATACACTGCAATATGGTCTATTTGTTGTGATCTGCGGAGGGATATTTTAATTATTCATGGTGACACGCAAAGATGTATCCTTAACTTTTGATAAAAGTGTGTTGTGTGTTCGTCATCTTCCAGCTACTGCTAAAATTGCAATTTTAATCCATGTGGCAATGACCATTTCATTTTATTTATAGCTTATGAATCGTGTAAAATCACTTTCATCCAAAATGCTTGTTATGGATCTGTTAATTTGCATGCTCATGTTTATTCAAGAAACTGATCATTATTAATCTCAATATCATACCAACACATGGTATTCAATATCTTGGTCTCTTTAACCAAAGGTTTCAACATGAAAAAAAAAAAACAAAAAAAAAACATTAAGTTTCCTTACACATTTGCATCCTATGATTTGAGTTTATTATGGTTTTTTAACTTCCAGTAACAACAGAACCATTAGTAGGCAGTAAATGCAGTCAAGGGGATCAAGTGTGCCAAGACGGATATCCCTGTTGTCAGTAATGCTTTGTAGTAATGTTTGAAAACTTAAATTGAAATTATGACATTTATCCTGGATTTGTTCCCTCCTCTCCACCCCATATTTTTTCTCCCCCGTTCCTCTTTCTCACCGTACTCCAGATGTTTAATGGGATCACTGCACTAGTCCTAAAGCAAAAACTCGAAAATCAAGCGAAGCTGAACGCACCCAACGATAACGGCAAGATCAATCTAGAAAAGAAAGGAAAGGGAAAGAAGGGAAAATGCTGCAGTAAATGATTGTCTCTCCGACTAGCTCATCTTCCCTGTCATCCAGATTACTTTTTTTCTCTCTCCTTTTTTTTTTTAATGCTTGAATGCAATCGAGTTGTCCCTTCATGCCCATGAGATGCTCCACATCAAGAGAACTAAAAATGGCCACGTGTAAAGACTTCGCTAGTAATCAGAATGACCGGTTTTTGTTTTTGTTGCAATCACGAACAATTCATGGAGAAAAACCGCGAGCGTGGAAGTCTGTCACCTACAGAGGGCAGCATTCATGATGTGACTGCTGATTGTATAGTGCTGGAGCTAGCCGCAAGGATGGGAGCAAAGGAAGGAAGCACACAGCAGGGAAGGCTGTCCCGCCCAAAGTGTGTAGACAGCGTTCTAGTATCTTGGGAGTGAGTGGCATGCTCGGCCATGGTCAGCTACTCATTTGCTTGACAAGGAAGTAATAATGGCATCTGGGCGTTGAAATAAAAACAGATTGGATTTGTCCAGTGTTTGGAACTGGTGCTTATCAACAATGTGATGAGAAACAGTTGTGCTCTGTCACCTAATAGCTGCCATTGGAAAAGGCAGATTGTAGTCACGGATGACACAAAAGCGTGGTCTTTGTATTTGTTTTTCCGTTATGATCTTGCAGTCATGAATATCTTAGCTTCCGTGTTGATATTTAGTAACTGTTGTTTTGATCGCAGCTTGGTTAATGTGCGGGGACTGTAGAAGGGTACCTATCTCTGTAATGTGGGAAATACTCTCCCTGGCACATGTACACACACTAACCGTTCGTAACCAATAACTTTTTGCCATGCTTCATGTAGCTGATCTTCATTCATGCCATAGACAGTTTTATAACTACCATCTACATAATAACAGATATATCAGTTTTACATGAAATGAGTCACTTCTGCAGTAACATTTCCATCAACTCTGTCAATGTAAATCATTTCAGTTTAACTTGATGCAAGAGAAAAAAAAGAAGCTTCTATTAACACTTTGTTATCCCATGCATTCAAATGATGTTCCAATTTTCTTTGCATTTGAAGTGAATGAGATATACATGTAGTACAGTAATTTTGAAATGTTAGGAGTGGTGTTGCTCTGGCTGAATATTTAGATCTTGATGAAAGGAACTTCTGTATCTTTTAGCTCTACAAAGGGAATCCAAAATGTACGAAATAAAATACAAAAGCCTCTATTGCATGGACATTTCACATTTTGAATACTAGTATAGTGGCTTGGTTTTCCATGCCTTTGAAGACATGAAACGATTGCTCGTGATTTTGTGAAGATCTGGTTCGAAACTTGAATGCATGTGAGAGAATGGTACAATACAGATTTGTGGATAAAGCATGCTGCAAGGTGCATACAAGCTTATCAAAGATTTCACCACATAGCAGCAAAGTACAAATCAGATATAAGTATTGTGAGAGCTTCATGTGTACCGTAGCAGACATAGATAGACCAAAAATAATCTTTCTGCTCTGCGTCTCAATCTTCCCTGCTGCACCAACATTGCCACACCAGATGTTCAACGCTGTCACGGCAGACGTTCTGGAGCAGAAACGAGCGAATGTGGCCCGCATTAACTCGCAGCACGACAGTGAGGGCTTCAAGATTAAGAAAGAAGGTGGAGGCAAGCAAAAAAAGGCCTGCTGTAAATGATCTAACCTTTTTTGTTTTCATCCAATCCACTGTGAGATGACTGGTAGTTTTGAGTAAAGTAACAAAGTGAAGAGAAGATTATTTTCCATTGCTCTTTTGTTCCGTTCCATTGTTGAAGAGATTTTCTTTTTTTTTTTTCTTCCGCTCTCTTTTGTCTCTCAGTCCATCTCTCTCTATCTGCTGTAAATGTCGATATTTTCGTACGATTATTGAGCGGCTCAAAAACATATTTGCAGGTTCTTGAATTTGTCCTGCACAATTGTCAACCCAATCAAAATGTGCAGAGAAAACTGTGCAAAGATATTTTTGCGGGCTTTAGAATTCACGCCAGCCAAATATAATACCCCCAAATAAATGTACCGCAAAAGTTTCTGTGTTTACAATATTTCTTGACGAGTATCTTTCTCTCTCTGTTTCAGCACTTCCTGTGTTAAGTCTTTGATGTGGATCAATGTGATAATGTCACATGAAATTTCCAACGAGTTTATTCTCTGACAAATTGGCTTTGATATCTATCATCTTGGTCACACTTGGGAGCTCAGGTACATTGTTTTTAAAGGACAAGTCCACCTTCATATACATGTGGATTGAGTGAATGGAACAATATTAGTAGAACACATCAGTGAAAGTTTGAGGAAAATTCAACATTCCATTCAAAAGTTATGAATTTTTAAAGTATCTGCGCAATCACTGCTGGATGAAAAGACCACTACAGTGTGTGATGTCACATGCGTACAACGATATAAGGAAAATAAAAGGAGAATTTCAAAAACTCTACTTTTTGAATAAAGTGCAAATTTCTTGGACTTGTTACTGATGTATGTTGAGGATAACATTATTCCCCTTGCCTTTTGAAAGAGAGAAGTCGAGTGTTGTTTTGTTATGCGAGAAAAGTGAAAATAAGTTGATTTTTCTTTTTACTCTCTTTATACCGTTGTACACATGTGACATCACAAGCTATATTAGTCTTCTCATCCAGCCGTGACTGAGCAAAAACTTGAAAAATTCATAACTTTTGAACGAAACGTCTTCAAACTCTCACTGATGTGCTCTACTAATATTGCTGCATTCACTCAACCCACATGTCCATAAAGGTGAATTTGTCCTTTAATTGAGTCCATTTATACGTACCGTATACATGTTTTGCCCTTGCAATCATTGTGTTCATGACTGGCAACGCCTTCATGACTGGCAGTGCCAAAATAGTAATGCTCACGAATCTTCTTTGACCGAAACAAAGAACATCAGCTGTGTTAATCTAAGAGGAAGAAAAAGTTTTTTAGTCATTTGGAATCAGATTTTATATATGTTTGATAACTTTCATTACATCTAGGGACTTTTGTTTGTTGTTGCTGTTGTCATTTACATATCACAATGCAGTGGATTCACAGTTCTTTGCATGTATGTTGTTATGGTGTCCATGAAAAGTGAGCATGGGTCTCTTTATCACAATCACATGCGCAATAAACAGGGAGCGATAAAGTAGGCCTACTGACCCAGGGTTATGGTTTCATGACTTTTTTCTTGAGGCTATAAATGGAGAGGATGGCTACAATTGTAGGATGAAGTCACTACCATTTCCACCTTTATATAGTTTATATGGTAATTACTATCCTGTCTGAAAAACCCCTTTGCCTTGCAGTTATTGAAAGAGATTCAGAAAAGTTGCCCATGGCGAGAGTAAGAGGGAGTGAACCCAAGACCACAAAGTTAGTGCCATGCTACCTAGGAGATGACTTGTGTTTGGAATTGAAACTTAACTCTATGAAAGCTCTTGATTGCTAGGCCTTGTGGTAAGCCCTCTTCTGTCATCACAGAGTGCACATGGCTGGAATTTCTGTGGCATTATCAACATCAAATGACCTCGGTGAAAGTGTACAGTATATCTTGTAATATAGATATATTTCCGAGAAACACACAGTGGGAATTCATGTCAACTATTGCACTTCATACATTGAAGTGTCTTGTCAGTTTCTGTGTGTGTGTGTGTGTGTATGGTTGTTGTTTTGTGTGTTCATATCTATTTGTGTATGCTTTTTAGGTATGCTTATATGCATTGTGTCTCAAACATTTGGTTGAACGGCTAGCTTTATACGCAGATGATATGATAATATATAGATATACCATATGTACGCCATGCTGCATCAAATTCAATGAAATGACAAAACCAGTGAATATCATGATTTCAAGAAAGTCTGTGTCATGTTTATGTTGGTGGAAATAAAACATCTACATGTGAAGACATATTGTTTTGATTCAAGACACACAAAAGGCATCACTATAAATGATACAGGTACATAATCTCTACAAAGGTTTTTACAACAGACAGATTGTTGATGGCGTTAATGTTTAATTTGCTAATGTTTTTCTTTTAGTACTGTAAACGGAAAGTTTGTCTTATATGCTATTTTCTGCTATTAAACAAATATTTGCAGGAGTAAACATGCAATGAAGCATTGCTATTTATTTGGTAAGCTCTATTGCAGTAGAGAGGTTTGCCCCCATGTTTTCTTCTTCTTGCATCAGACAGAAAGTGAGGCTTAGAAACCAAACCTTTGCTAAGGTGTCCAGCAATTCTTAACTGGCTTTTGAATAATTGGTTATGTGTGTTGCTACAATTTGTAGTATCAAGAGTTCACAGACTCGATCCCCTTGACAGGTGTTTCATCCATTGTCGTACAGATTGGTCTGTTTGAGGAATGTTCCCTTCACATACAGAGCAATTTTAGGCCAACTACCTCTTCAAAATGATGACTTGATTCATAAGGAAGGATAGAATTTTATATGAAATATCTAATCAGAAATTTAAATAAGTGCTTTTCATCATTATGGGATACCGGTTAGCAAAGATCAAGCTGGTAATATTTGACTGTGGGCCATAATGTAATTTGAGAGAATTAAAAGCACACTTATACTACAAATTGCTTAAATCATTGATTAGTTGCCAGTAAACCATACTACATTCTGTTCTGTAAGTTTTTGGACCAACAAAATACCATTCCTCTGCATGCTTATTTAGCCACAGCTGGTTTCTTTCCCTTGCCCACCATGTTCCCTTTTTTACATTATGCAGTCTTGAATTTCAAGTCCTGTCCAGATCAGAGAAATACAACATACAGCTCTTGCATTACATTGTCCAGTGTGACAACTACAGCTGTAGCAAGTGTATGAGTTTCTGCAGGCCTTGCCCAACTTATTCAAAACTTCAGGATGTACGAAGGATGACCTGGTGTGTGGGACAAGTGTTGCCAGTCAGTGGCAAGCCACAGAGTTGTATAAATTGTTCTTTGCTATTTCATGCAATTCTTCACTTTCCAGCCACTGCTTAGTATTCCATCAATGTGATTTCTGGCTTGTTCATAATCACATAGAATGTAAAATCAATGTTATGTCAGATTCCAACGTGATTACATCAACTTTGTGTCAGTATCATTCAGAATGGAATCACTTGCTCTGTACCCATCTGATTGTAGGCTTTGTGACACAGAAAACTAATCTTGGAATATTTTTCATAATCTTATATCATCACACGACATTGTGAATATCTTGGACTTCTTGAGGTGATGCAAACACTACACATCGTATTTTTATCACAGGAAGTGTCCTTAAATGCTATTGGACAGTGAAGATAGAAAGGGATGTTGCAGAAGTATCTTTATATTAGTCTAATGATGGCACAGGGAGTGCTTTTGACTGAATCTTGCAGTTTAAAACCTTTCCCTTATACCATTAACCTGGAAAATGTTGTCAGCCCCCCCCCCCCCCACATGCCATCAAAACCCCTCCTATATCATTGCTTCTAGTGCTGTTCAATCACATTGTAAGTACTAATTGTGGCTCATATGTGTATATGTTTGTTTTAACTTGGTATTTATTTCATGGCCATTTTGTGTTTGCCTCACGAGTAATTGGTTCCTATGCTTGACCCTTGTAGAAAGTACATAGTCATAATGCACCAAGTGCATTGCTTTTTGTTTTTTGTTGTTGTTTTTTGGGTATGCATGCTTTTCAGGTACAGATGCCATGAAATACTGTCCTCTATCCTGTGCTTGTATTCAACACACATTGTGAATTTTCTGCTATAATTTCGAGTCAAAGATATGTATTGTTTGATATTTCTCTGAACAGAAAATCATTTGCATAAACTTTTACATTGTAGGTGAAAATACAGGAAGGGATTAACAATTAAGGTGGCATGATTTTTGTGATAGCAAAAGAAATATGCAAATCAGTAAAAACTAGTGATATAACAACCATTTAGGACATGGTCTTTTTTTCTGTGAGGTTTTAAAATGTGCAAGAAGTGTTCCACTACAATAAAGAACTTGCCATGTCTTTTTCTGGAATTTTACCCTATTTTCCTGGAAGCTGAGAGCAAGAGCCCACTCAAAGGAATTCAAAATTATACCAAAAATGCTTCAAATTTCCCAGTTGCTTTTTGTTGTTCGTACAGGACATCATTGGTTAAGGCTACAGTTTTTAAACTTTACTTTTCTCTCAAATCACTGAATAATTTAAATACATATTACATGTAGAACATAATCTCTTGAAATTTGCTGTCCCACACATTGATTTCTGTGTTAGTTAACGGACACAATGGTTTTCAGCTGGCTCTTAAGCATTTTTTCTTTCTGTGTATGTGTGTGTTTTTTCATATTGCGGGCTTCCTATGCTATGCTATGATTTATTCTTGACACATAAGTAATCACTAGTGTATGGTTAGAACTTTAATAAAGTTAGGGCTAGGTCTGTATTAGTTGAATGATTAATATACTGAAGAGTTGCTTCTCATAATCAGTGAACTTATAGTTGCACAGATGGTATGGCAGTTAACCTCAAAATTAATGACAAAGTTTGGGGGTTTTTTTTATGTAAGGTGTGAAGACTGTAAATGACAAGATCTAGCCTTCGATGTTCTTGTGCTTGTGAAGACTGAATGGGAATTGTCAAATTCACGCCATCTAAAGTTCATTGTTTCCATGGGAACTCTTGAAATCTGTATTCTACCAGGTCAAAGACTATACGAGAAATGTATAATGCAGATTCACGCCGTGCTCGTAGTTCAAAAGCATTGTGGAGCCAGATGTTTGTGAGATTATATTTGTGCTTCATTATCATGATGATTGCTATGTTTATGTGTGTGTTTGAGTGTGTGTAGACCCTCATTGAGTTTCCCACTGTGTGTTTCAACTTCTTACGGTATCACATCTACTGTATACATGTATCTCGTGTGTAGTATTGATGTATGTATTATGTAGGATTACTGTGTGTATTATCTGGCAAGATATTTTGTAAGATTTATCATTGGAACAACAAGTCTGCTTGTGAATGGAATATCACTGTGATAATCATGTTTTGAGACAGGATTGAAAAACTAAACAAAAATGATAAAGAGAGTATTTTGCAAGTAATTCTGAATTTGTACAATGCACAATAGATGCCATTTGATACTTTGTAAATGTACAATAAGTGTTTATATATATATTACAAGTGTATGATATATATTATGTTGGAAGTTGAGAAAGAACAATGTTTGATTCATCATTTTATACTAAAATGCATTTATATAGCTTGAGACATCAGCCCCTGTTTTTGTTTAGAAAGAGATTATAAATAGATTTAGTTTGCCAAAGTTGGTCTGTTACAAAAAGATGTTGAATGTACCCAGACATGGTACCACCCACTAATCTCTATATGATGTATCTGGATATCTTACTGACCAATCATTTTGAAGCCACTGTGCCACCATCTTACCACTCATATTGACCGTACATGTGATACTTTTGTGTGTGCATGGAGCTCACAATATCGTGTGATCTTGGTTACAGTCTCTGCTGGAAAGTGTGTGCATGGTATTGTCAGTAATATGGCGGCGCGGCAACATCAATTGTTTGTACAGCATGAATCGGCCAATGAGATATCCAGGTATTTCTCATAAAGATCAGTGGGTACCACCACTCGATGTAGCCTCTGCATAGATCACTCATTTATACACCGACACTTGGTGTATGACAGCTGCACAGAAAGTGAGAAAGCATTGAATCAAGTCTAGCACCTAGTCTAACCTCCAGACTGTAGGCCAGAATGTTTCACACTGTCTTTTAGGTTCTATCAAAAAAATCCTTGCTTGACATAGCTTACCTTTGTTTCATTTTTTAAAGACTAGATCATGTGGCCGTTTAATGTGTATTTGTGCTGCATACAGGCTCACACAGTGTGAGTCATGGCCACCTGTAATTTCCCACCTTGAGGCTGAATGATGTATCTGCATTATGACATTCTCGATAAGAACATGATGCCCGATGTTGTTGCATCTCTGGCCTGGCACAAAATTCTGAGAAAACACTGCACAAGATCTCACGCCAGGACTTGTAGTCTGTACCACCAGACACTGACGATGTAATTGCACCCTTGAAATGAATTTCTGTATCTAAATATTGCGTGCTATTCTTCGTCTCCAGAATTAATGACCACCAGCCAATGTCATTAGCATTTGAATTAATTATAAATAACATGATTATCTGTTTTATAAATTTCCAAGCAGATAAATTTGATGCATTGGAATTTGAATGGAGAATTTGCTTTCTATTTTTACTCCAAACTCTCCTGTACTGCACTGATAGTTGTCAGTTTGCATCCACACTCATCAGCATGGACTTAGTCATGCACAACTAGTTTTCTTGTGACAAATCACTGGTAAACTTACAGTTTAAACTATTACTGGCCTTGTCTGGAGTACTGATGGTGGTGGTGATGATTTATCTGTTATCTGGAATTTGAAACAATTTACTTCCTTATTTTCTTTTTTTTTTTGGTTTGCTTTTTTTTTTGTCACTCAATCAACTCCTTTACACACAAAATTGTGGTAAAATTCACATGTAAATTGGTAATCTATAGTCGAGATATTTCCTTGTATTGAGACACATGCATATCACATTCATTTCCCACTTGACTTTTCTGTGTGTTCCATGTACAGAATATGGTGTATCGTGATTGCCATCTTTGGTATGGTAGACATATTTTTTATGCTGTACAGAAAACAAAAAATGACGGGGCAGGGTCAATTGTATCATAGGACTAGATGTGAACTTTTTGACAGACTGTAATCGCTGTATGTGACTTTGTACAGTCCCGATGAATTCACCCTCACTGCAATTGATTTGGAAAGTTTAGATACTCTTTGGTGTATTTTTGTCACTCACTTTCAGTGTTTTCCTTTAGTTCTTATGCATATGGCAATGTTTGCAAAATATTTTTTGAGCTTTCAGACTTGTGGCAAGAATGTAATCGTTGAGGTTATGTATTGACATTGTGTGTTATAAATTTACATTGTCCGTCACAAGTACAGACTGGGGTTACTACTAACTCATCTCTAATTACACTGTACCTAGGTGCAGTATTGTGAGGGAACCTTTACAATGGTCTTGGTTTTTTAATGTAGACATTGGTTGGGGCTTGATCTGTAAGTATACAGACAGAAACATGAAATGCAGTGCTAGCAAGTTATTATGACATGTACTAAAACCAATTTTCCCATTTTGCAACAGGTTGACAAATTGCCCTACATCACCATTATAATTTACGTCAATGTACAATGTATGGCAATTTGACAATCAGTTGCCATTAAAAAAATTTAAAAAAAATATGCAAGAATTCATTGATTTGAAGTCTTGTCACTATTCTTGAATGACTTGTGCAAGTTACAGAGGATGGTTAATAAAGGAAGATTCAGAAAATATCAATAATTGTGCACTTGTGCATTTCAATCTCTTTCTGATCCATCCATTAACTTGGATAACTAAGTGTTTTGGTACTCTCCCAACTCCCTGATACAACTCTGAAAATTCCAGTCTACATTGTATTTACATTTTGGTGATGAAGAATACAATTTTAGAAGAGCATGTCAAGAAAGGAAAGCTACTTCACTGAATAAGTGGAGTAAAAATACAGTCACCCACGTACGACAATCCCATGATAGAACATGTCTTTTCTGTCTACTGACATTGCCAAACCTAGAATGAATGCTACTGTGATACATTCAGCATAAAAGCAGACAGGATTCTCAAGGCATATGTTAATATCCTGACAAAACACTATTGCAACATTGCTAGAATGCAGTGTAAGCAGAGCCTACTTTTCGATGTGTGATATTGCAAAAGTGAAAGTTGGGAGGAACTGTCGGTGTCAGAAGGAAGATGTACTGGATGCTATTTGAAATATTGCAATATATTAAAAGAGCATTGTCATACCTACACCTTTTGTCTTTTGAGACTTCACTTTATGATTTGGGAAATCCAGCTGATGAATGTGATTTTAATATGCTGTTTGCATCCGACAAAAAAGAAAAGAAAAGAAAAGAAAAGAAGAAGAGTACAGTTATGTCAAATTGATGTGTTTAAAAAAGTATAGAATGTTATTTTTTCTTTAATATTTTCATTTTTGTTCTATTTATGAAAACAAAGCAGTGACATTGAAAGTTCAGAGGGAAAAATCTTTGTTTGCATGAAGGCAGAAAATTTGTTGGGGAGATTCTATTGCTGACACAAACTATGTTTATAGAGGAATTTACTATTTTTTCTGTCACCAAGGCAGTGAAATGGAATGCTGTTGTCATTTTTATTAAATCAATTTTCATCTTGTGTCTTGGTAGCAGTGAGAACAGAAGCAGAGGTATGAAACCAGCCATGGATGGTTTAGGATGTGTTGCAATAATTGTCCTGTGAGCTTCTTGCATTGATTGTGGGTAGACAGGGCAAGGATGATGTACACAAATAGCCTGTATTCACACAAGGCATAAAAGTTCTCAGGGTGGCAATCTTGAATTATGGCATAGGATTGTCCATTGATTGGTATCACTACCACTGGTTTGGATACCCAAAAGGACCCACATTGATAGTCTTGTTTCCCTTTCACTCTGTCATTTCTAGAGTGATTTAGATTGAACCTAATCCATATTCTGTCCATGACATGATACATTTTTCCTGTTCCATTTAATTCTGCAGATGTTATGGTGGTGAGCAGAATGATGTCCCCCACAATCTCTGTGTTACAAGTTTACATTACCTTGTCCAAGGTTAATTATATGAAAGCAATCTTGTGTCAAATCTATGAATTGGAAATTTGCCTTGGGTGTAGAGAGGTTTGCCTACTAGATTATACTATTTCATTATTCTTATGTGCAAAGTTAACATGTGTACAGTGTCATATTTCTCTCTGTTATTGTAGTTCATTTCGACTGTACTTGCCTTGTGAAAATAAATATGAATAATACTTCCAAAATGTGAATACCTTGTGTTGATTTCTTCTTGTTTAAGACAGAGGATTCCATTTAAATACATGTAGATACACAACAACATGCTGGCCAGTCAGTGCATGAGAGCTGCTACTTCCCTTTGTAGATTTCTTTGCAGGTAATATCAGCCTGATACTGGACACAGATTGAATTCCAAGAAATTATACATGTGAAGGATACACCACTAGTAAAATGTCTGCAGTGAATATGAATGTGACAATAAATAGACTATTTTGCCTGTTATTTAAAGGGAAGGTAAACCCAAAGAACAATGTGGACTGAGTGAAAGCAGCAACATTAGTAGAACACATCAGTGAAAGTTTGAGGAAAATCAGATAATCGATGCAAAAGTTATGAATTTTTAAAGTTTTGGTTTTGGAACCTCTGGATGAGGAGACTACTAGAGGTTATGACGTATGAGTGGACAACAATACAAAGAAAATATAAAGGAAATTCAACAAAAATTCATTTTTCTAGCATTATGAAAAGGCACTTGACTAACCTCTTTCAGAAAGCAGGGGGAATAATTGCTACCCTTAACATATGTCAGTATCAAGTTGATGGAATTTGTAATTTTCATAAAAAATGCATTTTTGTGGAACTTTCTTTACATTTTCTTTATATTGTTGTCCTCTCATACGTCATAACCTCGAGTAGTCTCCTCATCCAGCGGTTCCAATACCAAAACTTAAAATATTCATAACTTTTGCATGGATCGTCCGATTTTCTTAAAACTTTCACAGATGTGTTTTAATAATTTTGCTGCTTTCACTCAATCCACATTACTTTTTGGGTTTGCCTTCCCTTTAAGATGAAGAACTACATTTATACAAGAATTTTCTATTAATGCATGTAGAGTTATTTTATTGCCACACAGTTTCAATAGATGTACATTTAAATTACAGTACTTACTCTCCACACATTTGCTTACAAATCTGCATATTGAATGATGATGGAACATTTATAAGGCGCCTGAATATGTGGACAAAATCACTCTTGATTTTGTTTTACATATCAGCACATCGTGAATTCTGAACAACCCAGTAGCCACTCTAATCAGCATAAATTCATTATTCATCATTCACACATACATGTTTAAAAAAAAAAAAGATTGCTAAATGCAATGGTGTTGAAGAATTGTGACAAGGTGCACTCTTGGTATTAGTGGAAAATCCATTTACAAAGTGTATCTGATAAACATTTGCAATGCACAGTACACTTGTACATAGTAACTTTATATTTAAACATGAGGAATGTCAAAACTGTCACAGACAGTTGAAGTTAGCTCAAAATGTACAACAAAAGCAGTGCTCTATTAACATAAGGCTATAAGAAATGTCCTTTTCAATTATTTCAATACCATGCTGTACAATTACCTTGAGAATTCTTCTTCTTTGAAGTATATTCAGCTACAATGTACATTACATGAGTTAGTGTGATACGCTACACTTCGAAATTGGCTACAAGAAAGCAAACAATCTACATTACCGTTTGGTATGCTCCCTGAGTTTGGACCATTATAAGGTTTATCAAGAACTATCAAATATGATTAAAAAGGATTAAAAAGGATTTGCTAGGGAGAATAAATTTGCTGATCATTGTGAAATATTTTGCCCTGCCAGGCAGGTATAAACAAAAAATGTTGGCACTTGTACAACATCTGATGCAATATTCAGTGTGTAAGCAGAAGTACTTGTATCTAGCTTACTAGCATGCAAACAGAAAAATTTCATGATTGTATAGTGTAATTTCACATGGCCAAAGTTCACCTGTGTGCCACAATAAATGTTTGTGGTATAAATATACTAGGAATATCACAAGACTTCCAATAATGTGCTATTTACCACCTTTCCAAGTAGCATATCAAACAAATTCTCTGCAATGATGTAGTGCCATGACTTGTCTCTCAAATCATTTACATGTTCACCTGGTCTGGGACATACACAATCTTTAGTGATTGCAAGTACAAGGTTTACATTTAACCTGTTCCTTCCGCAATTCTTTGAGTGCCTTTAATGCCCCCAAACGAGATTCTTTTCTGTCCGTTGACAAAGAACGGACAGGTTGGTAATCCACGTCCTGTGCGAAAGCAGTCAAGTGGTGCATGTATCCCCTTTCCACGGTCAACTACATGTGCCATCAAACAATGAAAATATCGATCAGGTGCAAGGTATGATTAGAGCGTGCGCTTATGGGCTCACAGACTCTTTTGCTCTACACAAAACCAGGCATCTGAATGGGATGACTGGGGTCAGCAAATACAAAAATCTATTGAGCTCAGCTTTGATTGCAATGTACATTCGGTATGTTCAAATGAGTTTTACAGCAGAACAAGCACAAACTAAATCAGAACTAGAAATGTCGCTATGGCGACTGGTATGCCTCCGGCTCCGCCATAATACATGGTTCTCCGAATAGGTCTATAGCACAATGTCTTGACAATGTGTGATGACAGTTTCACGTAACTGGCAAAATATTAAAATGACAGGTTTGTCACAAATGCATTGAGTGTTCACTTTTCTTGAACTAGGTTTTTTGGATGAATGGCTACACTGTCTTAAGAGTGCAGGTATTTGGGGATTTGAGGATTTGTACCCAACTTTTGACCCTTTCATAAGTTTAAAGAAGAAGTGAAATTTAGCAATTTCACTTGACCTTTGACCTTTTGACCTTTGGGCAAGAAACTTCCAAGAGAATCTGTATTGAGTAATACATGCATACACTAAGTTTCAACAAAAAATCCTGCAGGCATTGCATAGATAAGAGAGAAATAATGACATTTTGATGAGTTGACCTTGACCTTTAATCCATGACCCCTGAATTCCCTACATGATCACTGCCAGTCAATATATGCATATGTTACTAAGTTCCATGAAGATACCTTGAAACATTTGTGAGATATGGAGGAAAAAGTGAAATTTTAACATTTTCACTTGACCTTTGACCCTTGACCCAAAGCTCTCTCTGGGGAATCTTTATATGGTAGTTCATGTATACACCAAGTTTCAAGAAAATACCTCCAGGCATTGCATAGATATAGGGGATATAGGGGAAATAGTGAAATTTTGAGCATTTGACCTTGACCTTTTGACCTTTGACCTTGAGCATGTGCTCCCAAAAGTTGATAGGCACAACTTCACCTACTCATAAATATACATGCCAAGTTTCATTAAGATGCCTTTAACAGTTTTTTAGATACGCTGTCCACAAAATTGATTATGGACGGAAGGATGGACGGACAACCCGAAAACATAATGCCTCTGGCGACACTTCGTGGCGGAAGCATAAAAAGGTAGATAATACTGTAACATACACATTTTTCCAACAGAAAGAGAAGAAATGCTGATAGAAGAAACTATTATCTTTTTATCACACCCATTTTTCTGGGCATTATAACATAAAGAAACATAAATCTAGGCCACAAAAGTAGGCACTCTTGTCTTCATCTTGTTTATCAGTTGCTCCTATGGGAACCTGGTATACCGGGTTCACGTAGCAAATGGGTTAATGCACAAGAGAAAATGATTTGTATGTAAATCACACCATAGATATAGTACCCAGCTTCTTAGAAGGGTGGATGACCAATACCACCCTCCTTGTCAGGCCATCAAACATTTTAAAAAACACTGTTATAAAGTTAATTTTTGCACTTTTATTTTTTTATTCTTTAGGCAAGTCTCTGATCAAGACTATATGTCTGATAGGATGTAAAATGAGATCCCGCTGGTCACGTGTGTGGCAATTCGTTAGCGCACTTTCTGTGAGTGTGAAAAGGATTTTCGCAATATCCGATATTTTCAAGAATTTCGTGGAAATTCTTCCTCTCGGACGTATATCATAATTATGGAAGAACAGAAGGACAGACGATCCGCTGGCGTGGCTGCGAAAAAGGAGAATAAAGAGAAGAAAACTGACCTTGCAGCAGCAGAATCTTCGGGCATAAACAGAGCAACCAAGTCACATCAGGCGATGAGTGCTAGCCATGCTGACCGCGCAGTGGCAGCAAAAGGGACGGCTGGCAACACGGATCTTGGCTGGGGAGTAGCGGCAATGCTGGGGGCTGCCGACCGCTCGGCGGTAGCGGTGACTCTGCCTCAAATTACTACAAAATCCAGCTCGTCAAAGTTGAAAAATGACCACTTTCGGACAGTAAACAGTCGTCTTGATAGACTCGAAGGCTTGCTCTGTCAATTCATGGATGCTCTTCCCAGTAAAATGGAAGGGGTGGCAGGCATGGGATATGCACAGCCAGACTGACATCTTGATCGCAGATGAAGTGATTCAGCCTCTGCTTCAACTTGTAGTGCAGATTATGACATGGCACATAAAAAGGAAATGGATATTGAGGATGATGGCATGGTGGAGGCCTTGAGTGTAGGGCATAGCTCAGAACTGGAGTCGTGCGTGGATAGGACAGATGCACACAGTACCAGCTTTTGCTGCTAAATTTGCGGTGGCATCAGATATTGGACAGCCTCTTGAAGAGGAGCTAGCAAGCTCTGTGAACTACTTGATGAGCCATCATCTGGAAGAGAAAGTGCTTGATGAGACAAGTAGCAAATAACCAGTGCCGTTGAACTGTCAAGGGATCGACACCCGGAAAGTCAATCAGACTATCTGGGACAACCTCTCTGTCTCTGTTCGCACAAGGGATGTGAAGCTTCAGAGGGTTAAAAAATTCCTAACAAGAGGTATCTCGGCTTATGTCAGCTTGCTCGATCCAAGCAACAGGGCTCTCGAACAGCAAAACGTTCTGAAACTGAGAGATGAATGCTCCCCGTAAAGAATTGAAAAAGCCGCATCTGAACACAAAATTTACTCATCATTGTAAACCCACAAACCCTGTAACCAAGTACCTTTTTGGGGATGACTTGGGCAAAAAAGTAAAAGACTTGCAAGACCAACACAAAGTGGCGGCGGCAGCAGCACAAAGGAGTGAGGTGCCAGTGTCAGAAATCCTCTCAAGGGCCAGATAGGTGACTGAGAAGACATTCAGAAAGTTTTATTGCAAGCCTTTGCAAGACACTGGCCAATTTGCCTAGGCTTTACTGAAAAACTGACTTAGCAACTTCAGTCAGTCTATGTGCTGGTATGCCTGTCTGGAGTGATGGAGTTTGATGGCTTGTTCTGTACGTGAGTACAGGGCTTTGAAATCTCATATTACACCCGATCAGACATGTAGTCTCGATTGGAGACTTGCGTAATAAAAAAAGAAGATTAACTGAGAACTTACCTGTTTGAAATTTTTATCTTGATTTTATAAGTAAGTCGTAGAGAAGAGACTACATCCATCCTCTCCCCACCCCCGCGACTTACGTAGCCTTATGCAGGCAAGTTCTCAACATCTTTATCTTCCTACCAATATATTCTGTAGTCTCATACAGCTTTAAAAATTACCACACACGTGACCAGTGGAATCTCATTTTACAACCAATCAGACATGTACTCTTTTCTCTATGACTTATAAAATCAAGATTAAATTTCAAATAGGTAATTTCTCATTTAATCTTCCTAATAATATGAAATCATGTAAGCTGCACGAATGCTGATTACTTCAAATTTCTTTGAATTTCAACTCCTCCCTACACTAATAAGTATATAAAGTATTGTGTTGTTTTCATGTTCACAATGACAGTTACCATTCATGAAATAATCACATTTTTAGCAGTCATAAAGCTGCAATGCAATACTTCTATATTCCCTCGTACACTTTTTTTTAATGACAAAAGAGATCATACGTCTTTCTTTTTTTAAAATCCTGCATCTCCTTACCCTATATTGGTATAATGTGGAAATAGGACAAAGATACTAATTTCATTAGTGAATTTAACTCTTGAAATAAAGTGAAAAGACCAAAGGAGTTTTTATGTAGGTAAAAGATGTGCTGCTTGATAGTACTCTCTAAAGCATAACGTGAGGAGGTAGAAAGCGCTTACATTCCACCATTCTGTTCTACTCTGCATGCCAGAGTGCACAGAGTTGACTGTCTCACAGATATCTCTAGTTCTGGATGAAGAACTCGAGAAGAAAAATATCTCTAGGAAAACTGTCTGTCTTTAGGGGCAAATAATATGAATGTTATAGAGAGCCCAGCCTCTAGTCTGGCCTAGCCTCACATCGAAAATAAATCCAGAAATACAATTAGTATGTTATGGGATGCGCCTGCCATCTGTTACATTGTAGCTGCAGAGAAGGCTGGACCAGAGCTACCAGTTCATGTCGAAGAAGCTTTGATAGATATATTATTATTTCTATCTGGACCGAGGCGGCAAATGAAAGGTCATCCTTGAAAGACTGTCGGTGTCTGCATATCAGGAGATATTAGGAGATCCGTAAACATACCAACACAAGGCAGTCATCTCTGAAGATGTGTATTAACAGGCTTCTTATGATGTGGCCAGCATTAACATGGATTTTTCAACAAAAATAACAAATTACAACAGGGTCGTTAGAAGCAAATGGCACAGAAGAAGAAAGCTAGTGAAGATGCTCTGGATGTGAAGAAATGCATAAAAATGATACAGGCTACCATTGTGACGTCATCTCTAGGCCAAACTCAGATACCAGTAGCTGTGAGGCAATCATTCACACAGTCTGCTCTGAACACAAAATCTCCAGTAGCAGGACAGAAGAACACTGGCTCCACATAAAAAATGCCACAGAAAAGTAGTACAGCAAGTTCTTGGGCAACTCTTCCATCTGAGACTAAACCAAACTGGATGAGTAGATCTTAAACATCTCCCAGTTCCTTGCAAAATATTGCATGAAATGGATCTCAAAACAAAGAGGGGAGAAATGCCATGTATGCATAGAAATTATGCACAGTTTTGAAGTAAGACTACCACGCAAGTCAATGTGTGCGTTTGTCTCTCCAAAATATCCCTACTTTTAAGTTGTAGTAGCAGTACAGAAAAAAAGTGAACTTTTTTTTATTTATGTTTCTGCATTATTCTGTGGTCTACTTTACAGCACTTCACTTGCAAGGCTGACAAGGCTGACTGAAACCATAATGCCCTTTTACTGATCATCCTCTTGATTTTTGCCAAATTTCTATAGAACACACAAAGAAACATTTGCATGGGACTGCATGAAAGGTCTGAAAACATGTGAGGGTGTAAGTTACTTCATGAAAGAAAAGTGTCACTGTGAATTACTCCCAGGCTGGGATAGGACCAGGTCTTCGCCAACCACCAGGTGGAGCTCCTGGTGCTGGACTTGGTCCTGGTCTTGGTCCTGGCCTTGAACCAGGTCTGGCACCGGGCCTTGATCCTGGTCTGGAGGTGGGTATGGTGGACCCTGGTCTTGATGACATTGGGACAGTTGATTCAGGTCTACTGGTCAGTCTGGACCCGCTGCGGGGATAGTACTGTGGACCAAGAGGAGGAAGAGTTCGCTTGAGATCAGTAGGTCTACAAAACCATGCACACATTGTGCAATCATATAACAATAGGTATCAACAGCTTTTCACTGCACTGCTACCATTTGTCTTCGTGGACATCACTGAATAATAACACTTCTACAGAGCACGTTATGCCAATGGTCATATCACAGTATTGCCAATTTGAAACGCTAGTATGTAACCCATCCCATTTCCTGAAATTTTGTCTCTTCATGGCACTATGCCATCAGCTCCCAAGTCGTTGAGAAGAGTGCTTCAGTGTAATTACAATGAATAAATAATATGCTGAAGAAATAGCTGGAGATACGTGCACCATCTAGATTTGGATTCAGCACCTTCGAAACATGGTAAAATCATCCAAAAAAAAAAAAAAAAAAGCTTTGGGGGGACATTAAAACAAGGTTAGGCTCAATATCTGAATTTGACACCCAGACTAATGAATAATTTTATATTTTGTGGTAGTCTATTTTACAGTAGTTTATCGAATAGTACTTTTTTTTAGGACTTTACTTGAAGGCATGCTGATTGTAGTTTATTTGGTGGTAGTTTGTGCATTCACTGTAAGCAGAGTTCATTATACCATTTGTTCAAACCCTTGTTAACGGGATTGCTCATTAAAATATCAATCAAAAGAAATGGGGGGGGGGGGGAAGAAAAATCGTTGTGTCATGATGTGTGACAAGGCGGAGCAGGGCAATTAACCCCCTCCCTCCTCCCTCCCCACCCCCACTAAATTCTGGTCAGTGATAAGGTTAGAGTAAAGATTAGGTTTAGGGTTAGGTTTAGGGTTAGGTTTAGGTTTAGGGTTAGGTTTAGGGTTAGAGTTCAGGTTATGGTTAGGATTAGGTTCAGGATCAGGATTAGGGTTATGGTTATGGTCACGGAAAGGGTCTGTGGTAATTGTCCGGAAGGTAATTGCCAAGAACCATGACAAGGATTTACCTTGGGTTCATAATCTTCTAGGGCCATCCTGGAAGCCTCCTCTCTGAGCATTTCCTCGTAATCCCTCTCTGCCTGGTTCTCAGCGTCAAGCTCATGTTGGAGCCTCACTCTGGCTTCTTTCTTCCTCTCTTTTCTCTCCGTCATCTGTAGAAAGAGGATTAACCATTGGCCATTCAGTCATATAGTTACAATAAATACTCTCCTCCATTGGAGGCTGATTATGTCTAACAGAGGAAGTAAGTCCTTATGCATGAATTTTGAGACAAACCTTATTCAACCATGAGTGGTTAAATTCGCGATTGTAGATTACATCACTGAACAGATAAATGTGAGTGTGCAAGTCACATTCGTATTGAGATCAGAGTTGATAGTTTCACAATTTTTACATTCTTGAGTAGCACCCTACTTGCAAAATTCACAAAAATAAAAACCCAAAATCTCAAGAAATATTTGGCGTACATGCATACAATAGTTTACATACTAATGTACAAAAACATCAAATTCATGGTCAAAAAGTTCCAGTCAGATATCAATGACATCATTTTGTGATGAGTCGAAGGGATGGTACTACAGGCACTGATAAAAAGACTGTGACAAAGTGGTGAAACCTTTTATATACTGCTAAGTTTCCCTTCGAATATAGCTCTTTGCACTGAAGATATGTTCCTCTGGTGGCTCATCACTACACTTATCTATTTGTTGTAATCTACAGCACATGGTCCATCATAACATTCTACCAACCAGTAATGCAATGCAATATTTGGAGTATCCCAGATACATGCTGTATTGCATGTTTGCATGGACTTGGCAACCATATTTGTTGTAATCTACAGCACATGGTCCATCATAACATCCTTCCAACCAGTAATGCAATGCAATATTTTGAGTATCCCAGATACATGCTGTATTGCATGTTTGCATGGACTTGGCAACCATATTTGTTGTAATCTACAGCACATGGTCCATCATAACATTCTACCAACCAGTAATGCAATGCATTATTTTGAGTATCCCAGATACATGCTGTATTGCATGTTTGCATGGACTTGGCAACCATATGAGCACAGAAACTATACAAACACCAATAACAGAAATGTCTTCTGAGCAACTGCACAGACATCTCTCTTCCATTACTTAGTTTAACATTTCCTCACATAAATACCACCATTATTAGGAGGTAATCCACATGTAGAAAGCAGTCGTGCAGCAGAACAAATTTGTGTCAGATTTCCTTGAATAAAAAGTTCTATTCTCACTCCACCACATAGCCTCAGAAGTTCCCTTTCTCTCACCTGTGCCTCAAGCTGTCGCCGGGTGTCAACTTTCTGCTGCTCTTGATCCTCCTTTTCCCTCTGGGTCAGCTGCTGTGCCACCTCCATCTCCCTCAGGAGTGCCTCCCGTCGCTGTAGCGACTCTTCCTGCCTCTGCCGGTTCTCCTCCATACGGTCTTGTAGCTGCTCCTGCCGACCTTGCAGCACCTTGGAGGAATGATGTGCATTGTGCATTATAATTTCAAAACATGTACATGATCAACATTTGAAGAAGAAAACAAAACAAAAAATTTTAAGAGGATTTTAGAGCTTAATTTCAAATGCACGGGAAATGAGAGACAAAGCCCACAGGTTTTGCTGACATATTTTCCTGAACATACAGCTCCATATTGAGGCTGGGGTAAGGTTTCAGTTACATGGACAAGATGTAAATGCAATGAGTAAGAGCTAAAGGCCCTGCAGATTTTCAAAATCACAATGTAGTAAGTAGAGCCACTACCAAGCTTGCAAAGATAATGCTTGCTGCCTCATCTGTTGAAAACCGATACCAGTAAACTTCACAAAAAAAGTACAAGTCATCCTAGGCATACAATGACTGCACACAAGAATGTTGGCGTAAATGGCATGTACACAGCATTTAGCATGTGTGGTTGATTTGAACTTTTGAAGCATCATATGGTAACAAGTTTGATCTATGAATAATTGTTATCGAATTCTACTATTCCACTACAGCTTCTTCCTAATGAGTCTTTCCTAAATATTCTTTCACTCTCCAGCCCTTGCCATATACAACCTCTCTGGGAAAAATCCTATTTAGTGACTGATCTTTCCCACATCTCACCTACAGTGTGAAATTATATGACACAATAACAAATTTACTCTGCATATTGCAGCGAGTAAGAACAGTGAAATGAGGTCTGTCGGTGAGCATATGACTGTTGTGAGGAGGAGGAAAACAGCTATCAAAGAAGTATGATCTAATCTGACTTGACGAGGGCAAGAAGAATGCATTCTGTGTGGGTATTCTCAACACAGAAAGAGAATTCAGAGTTCGTCTATACCTGTCCACTGAATTAACTGCAGTATGTTGTGCACTGCGTGAATGGACCTCTCGTTGGTGCACGTTTTAGAGTTACACTGATTTCAGACTGCATCCTTAAAACAGGAAATGCTGATATTACTAAATTCACTACTAATATTCTATACCATGGTCAGAAACAGAGTGAATGATCACCTTACCTCTCCCATTAGTCTTTCCCTTGCCAGCCTTTCTTTCTCCCATTCTGCCTCTCTCTTGGACCACTGTCTTGCTGCCTCTTCTCTGTTGAAGTTTGGAAGAAAACAAAACATATTTGATATGCACCAAAATTCTTCTACACATGCGCCTCTCAATCATAAAGCCATTTACTTTAACTTCATACTGCTGTGTGATGTGGCAATGATTTCATCAGCATTTTGCCTTGGTAAAGATACAGATTACACAATTCCCATTGTAAACAAGAATACACTTCCATGAAATTGAAAGAAAAATAAAATGACAGGAAAACACTGAGAGCACAGAGGTGATTTTAGATGACTATTTAACCCTAACCAGGCCGAGATCTCGTGGTTGGGGGGTTGAATCAACCCCCCCCCCCCCCCCCGAGATCTCAGCCTTCAATGGGCAATCGCCACAAACATTGGCACATGCATTACCTGTGGCGTAATCTACCAAACCATACAAAAGAAATGGAAATTTTCATCATAATCATTAATTATGCTAATATATGCGTAAAATCTAACATTTTGCTCTAAATCAGAAAGCAAAGTTCCTAGAATCCTAATTTTTAGTGACAACATTCTTTGTAGCATTCCTAACAATGTACTTGAAAAAAAAATTGGTATCAAAATCAATTTCTTATGTATTTCTTTGTTTTCCGACCTTTTGTTTTATCTTTTTTTCACAAAATTTATGACAGAACTTATTTCAAGCATAATTACGCTAAAATTAATTGATTTCACCATATGAAAGTGAAAACAATTACTTCTTTATGAATAAGTAGAGAAAACTCCATTTGCATAGACTTTATACACAAAATAACATTTTTGAGCCATTTTCGGTCTGACAGGCATGTATAAAAGGTTGTGCAGCGTTGTAACGGTATACGTATGCGCAATTTTCGCGAAAATGGTGTCAAAAGATGTGTGAGACTTGAAAATAAAAAGTCAGCGAACGGCGCGGTCAAAAAATTTCGCTGACAAAAAAAGTCGAGGGGGGTTGATTCACCCCCCCCCCCCCGGCCTTTTTAGGGTTAACACATCTTTTATGGTTTGTATTTTGCCATACAAACACAACTCTTACTGGGAGTTGGGAAAGCTTGTAAATGAGGATGCTGCAAGTCACAAGCCACACAGTATTTTGAGCAATACAAACGTCCAAGACAGTAAGACATAAAAAAAGGTGATAAGGAATTGTGGGTCACGTACTGGAAGAGGGTGTCGAGTTCTGCCTCCCTCGCTTTCTCCAGCTTCAGCTGCTCCTCGATGACCTGCTTCATCCACGCGGCATCAGCCTGGGCCTTTTGTCTCCTGGCTGACTGCAGATCCTTTTCCTCAGCCTCCTTCTCTGCCAGTGACTCCAAGATCTTACGATCCAATTCCTGCAGGTGCACATTATTCATGGAGGAAGCTCTCTTGAGACTTGAATCATTTCAACCTTGGAACTTTTCACAGCATTTAATGAAACCAGTGGGACTATTTAATTCATTTCAATTTTGTAGTCAAAAGAGGTCTGAGCTTTCAATCTTAGCAGAATCTTCATCAGAGGCAAAATGACAAACAGGCAGGGAAAGCAATCACAAAGGACTACACCCAACAAGAACAGTCAGGGGAGGGTTAGGGACACAAAACAAAGAAAACAAAAGGGATGGGTGTTATGGGCAAGGAGCCCAACAAGTTGGGGGTAGGGATTAAAGCAGGAGGGTGGACAGACAAAAGGTAGAGGAGGGTCAGTAATGATCCCAAGGATCATAGGGGGAAACCTGTGAAGGATGAGGATGAATAGAGAGGCAACATCAAACACAACAAGGAACAACAGAGGGATATAGAATAGGAAAAAAGTGAAACAGCAACAGCATGAGTGGGGGTGGGGGTGGGGGGGGGGGGGCTGAACAAGCAGCAAGTCCTAACCTGGTGTGCCAAGAAGAGGCAACAAAATGAAAGTGAGAGTCAACCAACAAAGGCAAGTTACCAAAGACATCAAAGTATATATAAAATAATGATGATGATAATCATTTAAATTTAAGAACTTGTCACAGGGATAGATGAAGGCCAGGGAAACCCTTGGATTAATTCAGTCAGGCAAAAGCCCGCTTTTGATTAATGGCAGATTTAAGAATCTGAATGCAACATTGTGATACACTGGACTGACTGACTCCTCTTTAACAGGTATTTCCAAAGGCACTTTCCTGCAGGTAAGGCTGGGTTATATTCAAGAAGAAATATGTGATCATACTAAACATAATGTACCCTCACTGCTTTATTCTGCAAGCATCATTTTGATGGTAAATATTTCAGAGCTGTGATGTACAGGACAAGAGTTTGGTCAAGTATCCCCACAACATACACACTGAGTTGAAGGAAGGGTGAAGGTGAATGAAAGTAAAACCTGGATATTACTTGGCTGTAAAATTGTTGCCTACATCAAGACTAGGCTCAGTAAAGTGGAAATTTGACTTTCAATATGCAAGAAGATGAGTCCATCCTTTCTTCTCAAGACCTACATTTGAATGTCAGATTTCAAAATAATATACTTTCTGTGCTCAACATAGTTTTGCATCATATCATATCAAATGAGACATTATTTCCATTTATGTCAATATTGAAAAAAATCTCCACTGAGATATTTGCTTACCAGTGCCTCTTGGACCTGCCGTGCCCGTCTCCTCAGCTTGGCCTTGTACTGGCTGACCAGGACACGCCCAAACTCCGCCTTCCTCCGCTGCTCCTCCAACTCCTTCCTCTCCTCCTCCAGTTTTTCCAGCTCACACTGCTCCTGGACCAAGTCATCCTGCTCTGTCTTGAGCCGCGCAGCCTGGGATCATCATGAAATAAGCATTGAGAGCAAAACTTGAATAAATCTTCAATGAATGTTGAAGGCAAGACTCCTAACATAAAAGAGACCTGCTCTGTCTTGAGCCGCGCAGCCTGAGATCATCATGAAATAAGCATTGAGAGCAAAACCTGAATAAATCTTCAGTGAATGTTGAAGGCAAGACTCCTAACATAAAAGAGACACTCCGCCAAAAGAAAACAACTGTGTGACAAAAAGAAATACTTTGTAATATTCTCAGCCTGTACCTTACTGTTGCAACACACAGGTTTTAGGAAACAAAATATCTTTCTAACATGAACGGCTTGTTTCATTACTGTTCTTTGCTTCATCAATTCACTGTCTATCTGGTACAAAGTTAGATCCTTACAGAGGATATAAAAAAAACCTGAAGCATAACAACATACATAAAATATTTGTCTGGTAGCAAATAGCAGTAATCAGGATAGTGTATATCGATAACAAATTACAATCTCACAAAAATCATGCCATTGGTCAGTTTCTCAACACGCAATAAATGTAACTGAACACACACACACACACACACGCACATACACCCAGACACACACACAGACACACACAGAAACTGATGCTACAGTGACTGACCAATGTTGAACCAGAGTACTCTGACTGTTATTGACATCTTCTTTTCTAAACGATGTCCAAAACATTTGCTACATTCAATATCGCTATCAACATCAGTATAATCCTTTGGTTGATGAGAACAATAAATAATTATATTATATTGGATGGCTATGAATGGGATACCAGGGAATATTGCACGAGTTAGGGCCAATATTGCACGAATCGAAGATGAGTGCAATATTGACTCTAACGAGTGCAATATTCCCTGGTATTCCATGAATCAAGGCCATCCAATATAATTATTATCATCTATACAATCAAGTAGAGCAACCATGAACTGCACAAAATTACCCGGCTTCTACTCGTCTTTGAAGTTGACTCGGCAGTCCCATCCCAGCGCTGAAAAGGGGAAGCCCCTAAAACTGCGTATTGAAACAAACAACTAGCAAGATGTTTGCGCGCTTGTGAAAAATGTAACAAAATGACGCGCACTAGTAGCAAGTATTTGCGCATTCAGCAAGCGCTCACGCAATAAACGAGACAGAATTGAATATCGTGTGATCTTGAACGGCAAGTAACAACGGTAGCCTATGGGGAATTAATACGTTGGTCTATGCGATTCGTTCAATATGCTCCGATATTGAACGGTAAAAATTGAGTTGACGTACCTGTACTACAATACGCGTTTTTAATGCGCCGCTAAAACGTCCTATATAGATGATAATTCATGATATCACATTCTAAGCTACCACGCTCCCACAGGATGAACAATGTGCCAGTGAACACGCCGTGTTGCGAGCCCCTCACCTCTTGCTCCCGGTCCTTGAGTTCCTTGACCTGGTCCTGGAGCTGGGCAGCCAAGGCCTTCTCCTCCTCCAACCGAGACTCGGCCCTCTGACGGTCCAGCTCTAGCCCAGCAAGCCTCTCTCGCTCCATGGCCTCATCGAGGAGCTGCTCATGTGCCCTGGCCGAGGCTAGCTGCTCCTCTCTCTCCTCTCTCTGGTCCTGCCAGGCATTGGTGACATAGCGCTGGTGCATGTCGGACTCCAGCTAAATAGATGGGAGAAACAAGTGCAACATTCAAGGCAGAATGCAACGAAGGCAATAAGCATACACAGTTACAACAACAAACCTCACATTATACAATTACAATATATATCTAATGCAATCTAAAAATTTATACTTTGAAATATATTTGATATATTTCTTACGGTTACTATACTTTAGAGAGAAAAAAAAAAGCCATTCAACAAGCTGATTTTATTTGATGGTAGACAATGAAGCTGTTTCTGGATGTAAGAGGTAGAATTTCCTTGGCAAAACAATTATTATTCAGTCTGGAAGAGATTTCATAATTACTATAAACTGCAGACCACACTCAACAATGATACTGAAAATTAATAGTTGCAAAACTGCAGCAAATTTATTAACATAGAGTGTTCTTGATTTATCCCTAACTTACTTTTGAAATCATTCTACTTCCCACTGAAAAGGCGGAAGCAATCCATCTTCTACATCTGAGTAGATAAGAACAGTTTTATTCACCATTACTTAATAATTGAGGATATGAATATAAGAACGACCCAAGTCCATGGATGACCATTTCAAGTAAACTTAAAAAAACTTCATATTTTTTCTATTTGTCCAATAATATTCTATTTAACTGTGACGGGAAGGCAACATTGTATATACAATTTAGAACATATATTATTATGACAATTAACATTTACATTAATTGTGGAGAGGCCATTTTGTGTGATGGACTTGGGTCGTTCTTTGATTCATATGGACTTGGGTCGTTCTTTGATTCATATACATGATATTCTGCTATAGAGATGAGAGAAGGACGAGAGAGGGCGCTATAATATGAATGTAAGAACGACCCAAGTCCTTCATGTTTACATTCATATAAGATTTAACTCATTTATTTCAGGCACTTCCGGGAGTAATTAGGATTTATCATTTATACACAAGATGAGTCCATGCATAAGCTACAATTTCCCATGTCAAACTAAATTTGGCCGAAAATTGGACTTGGGTCGTTCTTATATTCATATACTCAATTAAGTCTTTCATGTGCCATGGTGGAATCCCCCTGTGTGCCACATTATTCTGAAACACCAATGTAGTCATGCTTTGAGAAAACATTCTGTTTTTCAAATCTATGTAACTTCTATATAGATTTTTGTTAACCCGTTCCTTCCGCAATTTCTGAGTGCCTTTAACCCTAACTAGGCCGGGGGGGGGGGGCCTCCGAGGCCCCCCCTCGACGTTCCGCGCGATGTATCGCTAATGCGAAAAGCTATCGCCGCGACGTTTCATGACTTTTTTCTTTTGAGTCTCCCGCATCTTTTGACACCAAATTTGCGATGCCCGGGAGCGCGGCTCCGAAGTTGCGCATAAATATGTACGTGCATGTCAGACCAAAAATTGCTCAATAACGTGAATTTGTGTACAATTTCAATGCAAACTGTGCTTACAGGCAAATTTCACAAAAGCATGATTATTTGGGGGTTTTAATGATTAAAATCAATTAATAGCATATTTTCTTGTTTGGAACAATGTCGCGGACAAGTTTCATCGAAAAAACAATGAAAAAATAGAGTCGAAAAAACAAAGAAATACATAAGAAATTCAAAAAACAATAAAATACTTAAGAATTTTTTTCTGATGCCGCAATTTTTTTCTCTTATATTTACTCAGGACACTAAAAAGAATATTTACACAAAAAATGTGCCCATTTTGAGCTTTATTTAGTGATTTATACCAAATTATCTGATTTCATGCATCATTATGCATACATTAGCATAATTTAGCATAAATGATAATTTTTTTTAAATTTAACTTCGTAGTACCGTAGATTACGTCATAGGCAACGTGTGTGCCAATTTTCGTCGACAGAGAACAGACGGGTTGGTAATCCACCTGTGTGAAGGCAGTCGAGCGGTACATGTATCCCCCTTTCCACGGTCAAGTACATGTGCCAGTGAACAATGGAAATATCGATCGGGTGCAAGGCGGTGTGAGGTATGAATAGAGCGTGTGCTGATGGGCTCACAGAATCTTTTGTTCTACACATAACCACGCACCTGAATGGGGTGACTGGTGTCAGCAAACACAGAAATCTACTTGAGCTCAGCTTTGATTGCTATGTACATGTTCATACGAGTTTTACAGCAGAACAAGCACAAACTAAATCAGAAAAAAAAAAGGTAAATAATACTGTGATATCATATACGCATTTTCCAACGGAAGGCAAACAAGTGCTGAATAAACTCTTATCTTTTTATGAAATCCATTTTTCTGTTCAATGTATAGCACAAAGAAACATGAATTTAGACCACAAAAGCAGACACTCTTGTCTTCATCTTGGGAACCTGGTATACCAGGTTCCCGTATATCAGTTGCTCCCATGGGAACCTGGTATACCAGGTTCCCGTAATGAATGGGTGAAGCTGGACATGCAGTGAGCAAAGTTGTAGAGAAAATGCCAAGCTTTGCTTTGATGTAAATTGTATGACAAATCAATGATTGTTTTTCTTTGAAATGACCAGTAGCTATATTACTGTAAAGGCATGACTTTTGCACACAAAACAGTGACAGAAACTTAGAATTTACATGCAAATCTATTAGGGAACACCGCTTGATATTCAATCACCACACAAAATGCAAGCTATATGTGAGACGAAAGGAAGTGCAAGAAAAGCATTTATTGTACTGCGGCATTTGGTGATTTATCGATCGGTTTGGGCGGGTTTGTGGGTTTGAGCAGAATATGTGAAGTTGGCACTTCGTTGACTCGAGTCGGACGTGTGAACATGGCACATAAAGAGTTAATGCATTATGAGAAGACAGCCTCTCTTTCCTTACCTTTCTTAAGTCTGGATTATTCCTTTTCCAGTGGTCATACAAGCGTTCATCTGCTATCTGCCATGCAACACACAAAACAGAGAATTTACTGTGATGTATGCTATCTGTAATAGCATATGTACTTGAACACAATCATAAAGAACTGGAGAGTCATGTTCACCTAAATTCAAGCAGAACAAACTGACATAATCAATAGATATAGGGTTGGAGTTTGCCTTTGTGTGATGCTAGATTTCAATGCTCATTCACAAACATGAGTCAATATACAATGAATTTGAAAAATAAATCGTTACCATCATAAAAAAAAACAAAACAAAAACAAAAACAAAAACAAAATCATACAAAATACTTGTTGGTTTATGAATTCCATTAATTGTGACCCTACATCACAAAACCAACAAGAAATGGCCAGACATGGATTTTTAGTTAAGAGCAGATTCTGAAAGGGCATACCCTAAGCTTTAAAATGATGTATAACTCCATTCAAATGGACTCCCCTAACCTATCCTAACATTGGAAAGAAAGCACACACTCTGGAAAGTGTGAACTGAGAAAAGAAGCTCTGAAGTACAGGGTCCATTCATTCAAGCGCTTAATCTTTACCAAGCCTGCTAGCTGTGTGATGAATGGAACGAAAAACAGGATATAAACCACCGGAGCAAACAACAATGAATAGATTATCAGACTAGGCTGAAATTGAGCATACTTTATCAACACATTCTGTAGATGATTAATGCAAACTTTCAAAGCAGTAGCACCATCCTTTCAAAAGTTATTAGAGTTGAAAGTGAAGAGTATGGATAGGGTTAGGGTTTTCAAGAAATGAAAAGGGGACTCTATAAGACACACCTAATGACTAATCACACTATTCTACCAAAAAGTGTTTGAGAAAAACTGCTAAAACACAATTTCCTGTATATTTTTTGATCCAAAATTCTAGTAAAATGTAGAAGGCTTGCTCTTTCAGAAAATATGAAAAACTATTATAAAAGATTGGCTGGGTTGACCCATTTCACCTATTTTCAGTCCTCACACAAAATCAGTGAGTGCGACTTTTTGTTGGTTTTGTGATGCACGGTCACAATTATGAATTATGACTTCTTTGCTCAAGAGAAAGAACAATATTGTGCATATATTTTAACTCTTCCTGTAATTACGGATGACATATTTTTCACCAATTATGCAAATGTGAATGACTTTTGAAGTCAGGCTTGATTATGCTTCCTAATTCTTTGAAAAAAAAAAAGAAATAAAATCTTCCTAGAAATGTTCTTCTGTTGTGAGTAATAAAATCCCAAATGTCAACACTCCCATAATCTCAACCTGCCATTACCTGCTTTCGATGGGTTTCTCGACTAGTCTTCAACCCCTCACTGCGTTCTTTCATCTCACTGAGTCTCTGGTAGTTGTCTCCCGACAAGCCACGGAGCTCTGCCTCATATGCATTACGTTCCTCTGTCAGCATGCGCCGCAGCCTTTGGCGCCTACCCTGCAGCTCCTTAGCTTTCATTTCTCTCTCAAATTTACTCTTGAATGCATCCATGCTGCAATGAAAATAAATGCAGGATTATAGAAGACAGTGAACAAACAAATGATGTGTCAAACTTCCACAAAATCATGTCTGTGCAGGGCATTACAACAAATAATTCCCTCCCCCTCGTTCAAATGGGCATTCAAGCAAGGGTCCCAACCCTTGAACAGAAAAGTGCCTACGCGATACCTACTTGATGAATAGCCAATGAATGACTGATTTTGTTTTGTGATCATGGCGGTCAACAGGTATGCAACCCATGTATTAATAGGCCTCTACCTGCCTATACTTTGGGACCTTATACCTGTGAACAAAGTGTCCTGGCTGAGTTACCTTGATTGCATAACCGAAAGTCTGCTGAGAATCCCTAACTTGGTGTATGAACAAAAAAATCAAATATGGTAAAGTGAAATCCATTTCAACTGCTTTGGAGGATGTAAAATAATCTTGATAAGTCTTGAGCACTGACACAGATAAAATTTGTGATCAATGACAAATTTTGTGCAAAGAAGTGACATAAAAGCAACCACTTAGTCGCATGACATACACATCTCCCTCTCTAAGCATAATCTGCTAAATGCCAAATTACAGTTGTAGAGTTGCTCAAGTGGCAGCCTGTCCATCTAGTTATAATCTATAACTACCACCTCCTAATAGCAACACCATAGAAATTTCTCACAAAGGAAACTTGGTATAAGGAATCTGAGCAAAGCTACCGCCTGCCTAATGTGACCAGTGACCACAGATTTGCTTTCTAATTCCACAGGACAACCCATGTGTGGAGGTACAGCAACTAGTCAGCTATAGCCCTGCTGGCTGTTTCATCAAACAAATATCACTGAAACTTGTCTACAGCTAGGACTTACAGTGGTGATTTGAAGGGTTCATTAAACTATAAAATGGTCTGAAGTTACTCTCTCACCTTACCTGTCTGATTTTATTCATGTTTTACTGAAATATTTCCTTAAACATATTTTTCTCGGCTCCATGCATGCTCTCCTTGAGCAGTTAGCTTGTTTTCCAGCTGATCTCAATAATCCATTGCGGTTGTTGTGAATTACTTTTGGATATGGTAAAACTAAGGAAGATCATCTCTTAACAGCACCAAACAACTCACCTGTCATGGAAACTCTTATCTGATGTCCATGCATTTTGTTTGACCATCTGGACCTCACTTGTCTTGAAATACTCAGCTCGGTGTGACCACTGCTCCCGGAAGTCTTCCTCATGGTTACGTCTCTGCACCATTGCCTTCTCGTGTATGTTCTTGTACCGTGACGTCCAGTAAGATGGCAATGTGGGAAGCGCCATGACACTGCTTGTATGACACTGCCTGTAGTGATTTTTCAGAAGCAGTTAAAGTAGGGAGATGATATAGTGAACAGACTTGAATTTGACACGTAATATACAAACTTTGTAAACACATGGAATTTGAAATGATTTGGATCATGGCATGGCATTTTACCAGGTTCACAAGGATTACTTGTCATTGATATAGAAGATACAGTCAATAGGTGGCATACAATATTGAAACTGATATGACAGTATTCAAGATGACTCACTGTCTAGATGGAAATCCTGTGAATTTGGGTAATATGGCCATATACAGAACTCATCAAGCATTTTGCCACATATTTTTTCTGAAAAACTGTTTTAAGTTCCTGAAATTCTTGCATTTGATTGGCTGAGAGCAAATTTGACAAAACGCTTCATGAATTTCCAACTGCCCCCCCCCCCCCCCCCAATCATCGGTGAATGCACACATTAGCTTAGCCAATCACATTGGTTTCCATGCTACAGCATCCTCCCTAACAGCATCGGGTATCAGACTCAGAGCCTCCAGAATAAATTTTAGGTGAGGGATTCCATGAAGAGGAACATATATCTCACGAAAACCGGTACAGCCTGATCTTTTGGTCTAATCAAGCCGTATCAGCGACCTTGTACAGTGCCCCGGGGCAGGGTTAGGTCTATTAAACCCTGATCAATGACACTGCCCACTGCTGCACTGGCGATGGCACGATGGTGTGGTCTCGTCTACTTTCTAGCACTGTTGTGATTATGTCTTGCATTGTTGCAGTAAAATCTTGAACGAATGCCACCACACGTAGGCACTACGTTCCAGTTTGTTGACACCAATATCTACTGGATTCCTTGTCTTGTATAAAACTCTTTGAAAAATGCACTCTACACAATGTCAATGGAAATAGAGATACATCATCATAAAATGGTCTATCTAACGTGTTACACAGAGTTTTACCTAGAGACGTCATCATAAAATGCCATAAAAGACTCTAGCATACAGTGTTCAATGTGCAAAACTGGTTTCACTTTAACTGCTCAGATGTCTCAAATAGTACTATGCCTCTCATCCTGACTTAATTCCAGAGGTTTCCCCTTGTGCTGGAATAAGTGATCATTTTATTGTCCTGGCCAAACTGTTCACTAAAACTGAACTTTCAACGAAACCACAACATAAAATCTTTTTGTGGAGGAAAGTGAATAGTGAAGATTTCAAAAATTTGGTCAAGGAACTTGGGCAAGATTTCTTCAAAATGAAACCTGACACTCATTCTGTTGATGAGAACTGGACCTGGTTCAGAGATTCTCTAAACAACATCGTATCAGACAATGTTCCTCATAAGCTTACCAAGGGACGACCTCATCCTCCTTGGTTTTCATCTACACTGAAACGTCTTTGTAGCAAAAAAGAGAAATTTTATATTCGTGCCAAGAAAAGTGGTATTAAGTCTGACCCTACAAACTATCGTCCGATTTCCCTTACTTGCACATGCTGCAAACTTTTAGAACACATATTGATAGTCAATTAATGAATCATCTACTGTAAAAGTGGAAATTTTCGCGGTGTTGAAATTTTCGCTCATTTTGCGCAACCAGAAACTAGCGCGAAAATAAAAGCACGCAAACATTTTTGCTTGCCATACATTCCTGTGCGTGATGTCTTGATTCCGCGGAATTAAAAACATGCGAAACTCTTCTTACCCGGCCAAGCGCAAAAAATTAGTCGCGCGAAAATATCCACTTTTACAGTAAGTGAACATAATGTTCTCTCTGACAACCAACATGCTTTTCGGAAGCACAGATCATGTGAATCACAGCTTGTACTCACTGTTAATGACCTCGCAAAGAAAATGGATAGTAACATCCCAAACGATGTTCTTGCACTGGATTTTTCAAAATCCTTAGATGTCATCCCACACAAAAAGCTGATTCAGAAACTAAATTTCTATGGAGTCCGCTCTAACACCTTGCGATGGATCACAAATTTCCTTACCAAGTGTTTTCAACGTGTACATGTGTAAATGGGAAGAGCTCTGAATGGTATCCAGTCTTGAGTGGTACACCACAAGGTACAGTGCTTGGCCCTCATTTGTTTCTACTGTATATCAACGACATCCAGAAAGAAGTCACCAGTGCTACTAGGTTCTTTGCGGATGACTGTTTATTATATCGCCCAATTAAATCGCCGGATGACAGGAGTGATCTTCAAAAAGACCTTGACGTAATGGTAAAATGGTCTCACAGATGGGGCATGCAGTTTAATCCTACCAAATGCGAATCTATGCGTGTTACCAGAAAGAGGTCTCCAGGTAAAACATCCTACAACATCAGTGGTGTTACTCTCCAAGGAACCAAGGAGATCAAGTACCTAGGCGTCAAAATCCAAAACAACCTTTGCTAGAATTGCCATTCTCACTGATCAAATTCTAAGGCTGTGGTGAGTCTATTGAACTTCCTCCAGCGTTATTTTCATCATTGTTCATCTACTGTCAAGGAAAAATTACATTTCACCTTAGTTAGACCACACTTAGAATATGCTGTTGCCGCATGGGATCCTTACACTGATAAAAATATTTCGTCCATTGAAAGAATCCAGAGACAAGCTGCACTTTTTGTCACCAACACTTACAGCAAAGAGTCTAGTGTCACTCCACTCCTGAACTCTCTTGGATGAAAGTCACTCCAAGCAAGACAAGAAGCACATTGTCTGACTTGCTTTCACAAAATGTTAAATAACAGATTTGATATTGATTATTTATCACACACTAAAAACCCAAGCTCATCAGAAGAAGACGTGGACATTCTCACCTACCACCAGTTTGAAGTACCATCCTCCAGACTGGAAGTTCACAGGAACTAATTTTTCACCCGCACGATTAAAGTATGGAATGAACTTCCTACTTCCGCAATCACACAAACTGATTCAGTTAATATGTTACTTAATGGAATAATTGTTTAAACGTCCACCCTCCGGCACATCCAGTTAAAACTACTCCAGTAGGACTATAGGAGTATTCTGGAGCGCGGAGGATCTCAACCAAGTATAGTAAGGGTACTAGGTCTCGCGCAGGGACTTAATTATTGCGCATAGCGTAACTGCGTATAGCAAGCAATATTACGCGTAGGACTAAGCGCAAAATTTGCCGATACGCCCATGGAATAAACATACCTGACAACCGCTAAACATGAGAAGGAAGCAGGTAAGAAATTTTGATTTCAAACAAATTTTTCACTAAATTTCCAATTTTTTGGAACAAATTTTTCATTAAATTTCCAATTTTTTACCTTATAATTTACCTACCTTAGCTTAAAATCTTTTTTAAGGATGTTGTAGCCTAGACGTGTCGTCTCGCTTGTCTCGTTCATATGATCGTAGCCGATAGAATTCGTAATTTGTTCAATCGATCGTTTATAATATTCTACGAAAGTCGAAGCACGTTACAGTCGCAGAGAGGGGCAGACACTTTCACGTATGAAACTACATAGGGCAGCTGCGTGACCTTTACATACCCCGAGAAATCGAACGCATAAAATTAAGTCCGACATACAAACGGCGACAGCGCACTACTCCGTCATCCTATCATCAGGAGATTCTGGGAGGTGATTTTTCTGCATTTTCGTGATTTATTGAGAAATTCAGGTACAATTGTGGAATAATTTTTATTATAAGAGCATCACAAATTTTCGTGCACGATATCTAGACCCCTCAACCATACCAAGTATGGTTGGACCTACTACTAATCGACCGCCTAATGTTTATTTGCTTGATAAGAATATTTAACACTGCAATTCACGTAAAAAACTAGACCTACGTGATTGAGAAAATTCAGCTCTATCAAATGCTGTTGTTCCCTTTTCAATTCGAAGTTTCAGTGCAAAAATATCGCCGACGAACTTGCGCGGACTCGTTTCAGCTCCCCGCGGTAAATCGCGTTATTACGATCGACCGCTGTTTTTGCATTGACAATGCACGCAAACCGAGTTGTATTGAACACCGTGTTGTACAAAGCTTTTTAGAAGCCTTTTAGAAACTTCCATAGACATTACATTGTGCTGTCATTACGATTCGGTGAAAATATTCATTCGAAATTTTGTCCTTGATTCAAACCAGGAAAGAGTTCCTTATGACCCTTATGTCCCCCCCCCCCCACCAACTTGCACAAAACAAACAAACTAGACCTACCCTTCCTTTTTACCGATAATAAACTAAATAAAGGTTATGCCATTTATGGGAAGACTTCCCATATTAAACCTTTATTTAGTCCACCATTAGCAAAAAAAAAAAAAAAAAAAACAGCAACCTATCTAACCATTATTTGTGCAAACTAGTGGGGGGGGGGGACATATTAAAGGATCTCTTTCCTAAAACCATTAATGAGCAGTGAATTATCGCATTTTCCCACACCATCCTCATCTACATTCAAAGCCAATCCATTTTTATGTGCTTTGCGCGCAGAGAAGTGCGTACTAACAGTGTTCAGTGCAGTGCGCGAATTATACGCGGTCGGTTTCAATAAGGCCCCTAAGGGTGGTCGACATGTAGTAGGGCTACCATACCAAGTAGAGACACGATCGAGTCTAACAGTAACAATAAACATGTTTTAGATTCTGGCAGAGCCAGCACCGAGAGCTAGCGTGAGATTGTGCAAAATGGGAACTCACTACTCAGCAATCAGAGAGGTCGCTATCTCCATGACTTTACAAGCAAGAACTTAGACACTAACTCAATGTCAGGCCTAGTTTAGGCCCATCGTTAAACCTCTAATGCTCTATCTAAACAAAAATGCTAAATATTAGATCTAACGTAATTTACATGACGTAGGCCCTACCTTAGTATTATTCTATCAATCTAACCATTTAGCATGTTTAGGGTCTAAATAATGCCTATGCCATTATGACTCTAAAGTTCTAGGCTATCATTCACTTATATTGCATATTGTGACCACATCAACATTGAAGCCAGCAGCAACAGAGGTGTGGCATATTACTAGTAAATTATCGGCACAGAGTAGAGTCATGGTTCTACACACTGTCACTAGTTATTGTCACTAGCGTCTAGCTAACGTCACGAGAAGCGCAGCGTCGGGTCGCCAACGGGTTGCTACCCTCAACAAGCCCGACAGTTTAGGGGCGGAAACAACCAACGATCTGTTGCACACTCCATGAATTTCACGAGCGCATTTTTACTGTAATATTCGATGATATTCACAATACCCCGGCTTTCAGTTATAGAATTGAATCAAATCCGTATGAATAATTCACAAAATTGAAATACGAATGACTAGTCTACATACCTTTTCAAAACACCTCAAAATTCACGGACCAGAAGCTAGGTTCCGTTCAGTGGAATGCTATTTACGTTTCAAATATGTATGTTGCCGATTTGCATCGTCTGCTCATAAAATGTATCGATTTTCACATTGTTTATTTAAATTACTATATTTTGATGTTAAAAAATATGATAATACTAGTTTTATTATTCAAAATTATTTTTATTTTAAAATATATTGTATACTATATCAATAGATTAAAACATTTTTAACACTCAGTTGATCGATTCTGGAGGATCAGTGGATAAGTTTAGTCACAAGAAGACCCAGGGACAACTACTAGTACTAGTATCTGTGGATGGAAGCAGGAGCATACCAACAAGCGAACTGAATTGTTGCCGAAATGTGCTATTGTCACAACAGTGTGTAATTTTAGCAATTCATTGTGTTTTTACCAACAGATATACAACAGCAAAAGTTCTTAAAAGACAAACGAACAAACAAACAAAAACAATGCCAATGTTAGGGTCATGTCAGGGTAAATGTCTCTACACAAATAGCCGGTAAGTATATAGCTACAGTTCAATAGGAGAATTAAAAACAGTTTTATAAACTGAAAAATATTAAGATCAAATGACCATCCATCTTGTAAGCCCTAATTTTAATTCCTTTTTTTTTTCATACATAATATTATTGTATGTAGTCTTTAATAAAATCTCCTCTATGTAGCCTTGGTGATTGATCCCTTGCATCTCGATCGTGCCTCTAACGTGGGTTAAAGGAAACCATAACCCAAAGAGAAATGTGGATTGAGTGAGAACATCAACATTAGTAGAACACATCAGTGAAAGTTTGAGGAAAATCGGACAATCAATGCAAAAGTTATGAATTTGTAAAGTTTTGGTGTTGGAACCGCTGGATCAGGTGACTACTTGAGTTCATGGTATCATATTATGTATGGACAACAATTATCGTAAAGAAAGTGCAACACTGATGCTTTCACTGCTTTTCTAGCATAATGAAAGAGTCTTTTTTTCAGAAGGTAGGGGGAATAATTTTATAGGCTATACCTTAGCATAATATGTAAGTATCAAGTTGATGGAATGTGTAATTGAAATTGACACCTTGATCAGGTTTATTGCCATCAAAAACATACAGACGGGTGACTTGAAGTCCGAAGACTTCAATAATTCCCGTTTATAAAAATACAAATATACCTTTTACAATGCAAAGAATATAATTATCAATAAAGAAAGATAAAAATAGTGAATAATTGCTACATATGCCTAAG
Source organism: Diadema setosum (assembly GCA_033980235.1). Lineage (NCBI taxonomy): Eukaryota > Metazoa > Echinodermata > Echinoidea > Diadematoida > Diadematidae > Diadema > Diadema setosum. The sequence goes on from CM067062.1 coordinate 27,556,642, forward strand.
CCTACGAACAAACAAACAGACACACCAACAACCACATTCATTGTAAATTGCACTGCAATAATACTCTTTTTAGGCATATCTTTCCATCTCTTTTTTTTTTTCCTTCGTTTACATTTCATATCATCTCAGCCTCTCCTTTCAGTCGAATCCTTATTTCTAGATTTGTTCGTCAAAAACTCAGTTGTTCATTCCCATAATACACGTCAGAAAAACCTTCTGCATCTACCTCATGTAGCTACCAGTATTGCCCTAAATTCTTTTTTTGTGTCTTGCATAAAAGAATGGAACATGTTGCCCTCAGATGTTAAAGATAGTACCACTTTTTCCAGATTTAAAGTGTTGGCTCGGAAGTATTTGCTTCATCGATATTCTCAGTCTCATTGATGCTGCTCCTTTTAAATTCTACATACATGACTTCATCTCATCGCTTTCCATTTGAGTAACATAGTCTAATGCCAATTATGTTTTGCTTTAAAACTCCATAGGTAGTGTGTGTGTGTGTGTGTGTGTGTGTGTGAGGGATTGAGGAATTCCACTAGAATTATTCTATGGCTTTAATGTTTGTATATAGTAGTGAGTTGTTATATTACATGTCTTAACTTGCCTTTCCAGGGGTTCTTATTAAACAAGCTTGCTTTTCTAAGACCCCTCCACTTTACATCTATATGCATCTATTTGTATGCATTGTCAATTTATATTCAATTCTGCAAATTGTTTTAATCACATATTCAACAATGTATTCCTTGTTATATATTATTGTTCTTATGTAATTTTTGTATTGTGGAAACTTTGAATAAACTTGAACTTGAACTTGAACTTGAACTTCAATGGAGAACATTCGGTGACTTACGTGAATTTCAAATAACACAAATTAATCAACACATGTTTAAGGGTATTTCTTCAGCTTATGCAAGGTTGACATTACCAGGCCCTATATACTCCCTGTTCGTCAGTATAAGAACTTTACATTTTCATGCTATAACGTAATAACACTGCTGAGCGTTGAGACCACTACACACATAAAATTAATACACACACACACTCTCTCAAAACAAGGACATCTTAAAGGGATCGTACAGTTTTGGTTGAGACCTGATTTCAGGTTTCTAACATTTTTGGTGAGATAATGAGAGACCTCTTATGAAATATGAAAGAGCATGTAATTCTATGAGGAATTCAACGTTTATTAATTGATGAAAATTGGTTTTGAAATGGCTGAAATATAAAAAAAGGAGCGATTCTAATAAAGTGTGGGACCCACACTTTATCAGGATCGCTTTGTTTTACTTTGTTTTTGGATGTTTCAGTCATTCACTAAACCCGATTTTCATCAAATAAACTTTGAATTTCTCTTAAAATGGTACGCTCTGAACTATATCATAAGTGTTTTCTTGGTATCTCGTAAAAAGTAAAAAGCCCTATTCTCATCTCCACCAATACTGTACTTTCCCTTTAAGATTATCAAAACACAAGTACTGACAACAAACACACACGCATTCCAAATTGCACATCCTGAGCTATTAAAATTTAAAAGTCATACTCATTACACTTGAAAACAAAAATACACAACAAGCAGCATCATACATGATCATTCAAACCTAACCTAATTTTCATGAAATGTGACTTTTTTTTTGAATTCCCTTCATATTTTCTTTACCTTGTTGTCCACACATAGCTTTCGGTTATTGACCCTCCATAACTCCTCTTCATTCACTTCTTTCCCCTGTCCTCTTCAGTCTCTTTATTGATGCTTTTCCTTTCACACGCTTGTCCTTCAGTTGTTGTTGTTTTTTTTCACAAGAGAGCTGCCTCGTGTTTGTTTGTGTGTGTATATTTCTTCTTGCCTTTCTTGTCTTTTTTTTCAAAGGCAATTTGTCTAGTTCGTTAGTTCAGCAATTAGTTATATCAGTTCTTGTTTATGAGGAGATTGGAAACAAAATTACAAGCTCTGCTTTTTAGCAGTCTCCTATAGCTCCACTTCTAACGATTTTGACTCGGTATTTGTCAAAGAAGTCAGAACATTTATTGATATTGCAATCCATGTCAGTTCACAGCATTATATTGCACATAAATTATCCTTGCTCCATACACATTGGACCAATATTATTTAGTGGAGAGCTAGTATAGACCAAAAGATCTATCTTTATATTGATTTTATCGTCTTAGATTATGCTATGCGCGGAGACTTTTGTCTGCAGTGGCTTCACGCAATTCCTCTCCTATAGGAGAACCGCCATGCATTATATAGCAAAAAAAAAAAATCAAAAAAATCATAAAATTCCTCCAAACAGACGGCTTTTTCTGTCTCGATTTGTTATAGCGAGCAGCTGGTGGAGTTGATCAGAGCAGGCATGCGGGCGCGGTTCTGCCCCTCCCCTTGAAATGAAAGTAGAATTATTATTGCTCAATGCAGAAAAAAAAAACCCACCACAACAACAAACAAACAAACAAAACAACAAACAAAAAACTTTGTTTTTAAAACGGTAATTATATGTAAATGGGCAATAGTTTATATAGCTGTAGTCATTATCCTCCCATCAAACTGTATTATCTGCCTAAGATCTTGACCCCTCATTTAAATTCAACAGAATTATTATTAATCCAGCTGGCAACGGATCAACGCCCTGCATTATACAGGATATTTCGAATACCGTTATCAATTTCCTGTTGACATCTGGTAATGTTGACTACTAACATCGTTGTGTATACTTGTCATGAACCCCTCCTTTATCTCTGTATTTTATTGTATCTTATAGTGCATGCTTTATCGCTGAAACAACTCAGAGTGGTTGATTATTACGTCATTGTCTATAAAGTGATGATGCAGGAAAGGATATTTTTTTTTTTTTTTTACAAAACTTGCAAGATGCATGACTTTGTTAAAAATGTGCAAATAGTAAGACCTGAGAATGCATTTACACCCACAAAAAACAAAAGTCACTATGGCATTTGGTATAGGGCCTATAAAAAAGGGAAATGATTATTCGGAAACTGACCTTTATTATGTGGGGATAGAAAAATGTGTTTGGAGGCCCGGTTTGACTTATTACGAATGGTGTGAACATACATTTCTATCATATTGCTTGTAAAATATCTCATTCATATAGGTTGTAAACGCAGGATTAAACGTTTTGCTGTCATTCAAATTAAGGAAGAATCTATATTTTGCTATGATTTTACCTCATGCATGTTGATTATTGTAGTGCATCTTGGGGAAATCACTGTGCAAAAATCAGCGGGGATAAGAAATTCCAAATAAATCATTATGCCAGAATGATTTTGAATACTGATTATAACAACTCAAATTTCCTTGTTACTAACGCTGAAGAATGGCAATCAGTATAGACTAGTGAGCAACGTATAAAATATCAATATTGTGTTCTTGTTTTTAAGAGTCAAAATAATCTAATACCGACTCATTTAGAATCACTGATGTCTATATAAACAAAGTGCATATAATTACGACACGTTTCTTTGAAATGCCCCTTCAACTTTCCCGCCCAAGGACATAATAAGCAGGACGGATCCAGGAATTCCGTGAAGAAATTAAAGAAGGGGGGGGGGGGGGGGGGGCGCACGCACCCCTGCCCCAATTGTTTTCTTTTTATTTCTTTTGTTTTTCTTTGGTTTTAACAAAAAATAAAGGGGCGCGCCCGGTGCACCCCCCCCCCCCCCCGATCCGCCACTGATAAGGAATTCTCTCGTGCATAATCATTTCGGAGCAATTTTGATTAATGCACTCTATAGTGTAGATGTTGCACATCCGTTATGGACAAAAAACAAACAAGTAAACAAACAAACAATGATGCAAAGCCATATAGGTCGTGTATAGGTAGGCCTACTCTGAGAGTGGAAATTTCATGGTGTTGAATTTTTCGCGCCTTTCGCGCAACCAGGAACTAGCGCCAAAATAAAAACACACGAAAAATATCCACTTTCATACAGTAGGCATATACAGTGATTCAAAACAGTGCTGCATGTGTATCCATATATTATCTAAATAATACCTTATCTATCATTAATCCACTCCGATGTTTATAGGTTACAATGCACGTTAGGCTTAACTATACCTGTTTTTATAATTTTTGTATTTTCATGTAGAATCGGATGTTTGGTATTACTGCAGGGTGACTTTGGAAAGCAGTTTTACAAAACTGACATCCGGCCACCCTGCAGTATGAAGTATAAATAAAACAAAATGAATATAAATAAATGAATTATTATCTATGAGTTGAATAATTAGTAAAAAATGATATAGTTTTTTTTTTTTTTTTGGTTTAAGTTGTAAATGTCGGGTTAATCATCTATTCTGTTACGGTACATTATATAGGCCTATGTGAATATTGTATCTTAATGATATTTCAGTTACAGTAATTTGCACCCTTGTGATAATGCCTTTGGCGTAGGGCCCCTATCTTAATTTGTAATATACGCCTACTTCATACCCTGTTGTAATCCAATGTACGAGGAATTTCCATTGCTGACAATAAAGTAATCAATTAATTAATTAATCAATCCATCAATCATCAATCAATCAATCAATCAATCAATCAATCAATCCATCAATCAATCAAAACAGAGAATCTAAAGGATTCTTTTTCATAGAGGGTAGTTAGGTTAGTAGCCTAATTATTGTACCATGAAGCTCAGTGGCGGATCTACGGAGAAGGGGAAGGAAAGAGGGGTCCATGTTTGTTTGTGTGTTTGTTTGTATGTTTGTTTGTTTGGAGTTTTTTTTTTTTATGCCTGCCGATTTGGGAGAGAGACCCAATGGGAGAGAGAGTTGGCAGCAAAAAAAAAAAAAAAAAAATCTGAAGACTTTTTTTCCTTCCTTTCTTTCTTTCTCCTTGCTTTAGGACATATCGTCCCTGGAGCTACAGCAGATAACACGGCAACACCAAATAGATTCTATTTTTGTATCCTCTTTTCATTCTTGTGTTTGAGGTTTGAGGAATTTTTGCGCCTCTCATAATTCCCCCCCCCCCCCCTCCATTCCACGCATACACATCGTCATTTTATTATTCGCAGCGCTAGGACAGGGACGGGATAGCATCAACAGTGCATAACATCGCAGCAGGTACTGTACTGAGTACCTTGCCCGATCGCACTCGACCATACGCCGTGCGCCTAGCCTACTAAAGCCAGTGCAACACACAGCACCGTGATTTCAGCTAGGATCTCTAAATTCAGTTCCCTTGACTGCATTGGTACAGGCGCAGAGCTGCAGAGAGGCAACGTCGCTGGTATTGGTGTGTAGTATTTATTCAGAATATTTGTTTTCATGTTATCATGTTTGACGTATGTTTTCTCTTGTCGAATGCTCACTGGCAAAAGTTCAAGATGCAGTCATCGAAATGGTGACACCACTCCAGCGGGACGGAGCCCCACCTGACCGCGAGCGAGCGCTCGCTGCCAGCTGCATGCATGCACTGCTGGGTGTAGTTTTTACAGGTTACAAGCTCGTTATTCCGAAGGTTCTTTGGTCCGAAGGTTCGTTATTCCGAAGGTTCGTTATTCTGAAGATTCGTTATTCCGAAGGTTCGTTAATCCGAAAATGTGATAAGGTTTGTTATTCGTGAGGTTCATTAATCCGAAAATGAAATAAGGTTTGTTATTCCGAACGAAGGTTCGTTTACCTAATCCGAAAATGAAACAAAGCTTGTTTAAAAAAAGGTTCGTTACCCGACAGTATTTAATTTCGGATCAACGAACCTTCAGAATAACGAACCCTAATATTACATTAGTTCCGGATTAACGAACCTTCGCGTTCGGAATAACGTACCCTATTTCATTTTTTGATAAACGAGCCTTCGGAATAGCGAACCCTTTTTCATTTTTGGTTTAACGATCCTTCGGAATAACGCCACAAATGTTTGGATTAACGAACTCTTTTTTATTTTCGGCTTGACGCACCTCTAGGTATAGGGAATTTGTGTGTTTTGGATTAACAAACCTTCGGAATAACAAACCTTCCCTTCCGAATAATGAACCTTCGGAATAATGAACAGCAACCTTTAATTTTTACGTGTCTTCGAGGATGTCACTCTGCTCTGTCCTACCTCCTATCCACTCCAGCCTGGCTCAACATATTAAAGACAACGTTTGAGAAAAGTCTGAAAAGAATCAGAAGATTTCTGCGATTCATTGTCCAGTAAATTTACTGTAAATCATTAGAACGATAAATCTGCCTCTTGTTTGGTGGCCTATTCTGCTCTGGTCGGTAGTACGGTTGGTAAATGGTGGTCCCCCCATTCTATAGCCTTGCGTTACAACACATCAGACAGATACTGAGTATCTTCCATTATAAGGATCCATATATTTTGAAGGGGCTGACCGTATGAGGATGGTCTGATTTTGCTACAACAGGCATTTCCCATAGACACCTGCCTGAGTATAAAACTGTAAAAGTGGATATTTTCGCGTGACTAATTTTTCGCGCTTGGCCGGGTAAGAAGAGTTTCGCGTGTTTTTAATTCCATGGAATCGAGACATCATGCACAGGAACATATGGCAGGCAAATATTTTTGCGTACTTTTATTTTCGCGCTAGTTTATGGTTGCGCGAAATGCGCGAAAATTTCAACACCGCGAAAATTTCCACTTTTACAGTACTCGGGACTCGTCCTCAACGGGTTAACGACCGTACAGTCAGTAACAAGGGGCCGCCGAACAAGGGGCAGATTTATTGGTCTTTGTAAATCATTATTTTAATGTGTTTTACCTCATATCAGTGCAGTCTTTAATAAAATGAAGTTGTATTATTTTGCATACCATGTATACTCAAAATCTGGTCAAGGCTGGGAAATCCCTGTGTGTCTTTTCCAAGTCATTACAATTTTAGTGTAGCTGCTGACAGATTGATTATCACTTGAGAGTTTCATGTGCCTTATTTAGTCATAGTACAAAGTAGCTAAACCATGGTCATGGATCTGTCAAATTGAAAAAGGAAGAAAGAAAAAATAAAATCTACTTAGAGTGAGGTAGTAGATCCAGTCTACTGAATTATCCAGGAATCAAGCCATATAGAATGAAACAAAGAAATTTGTGCAAATTGCCAGTCCACTGTATATGTATAGTTTTTAGTTCAAAGTAGTTATTCTAATCTTTTACGGAGTGTTTTGGTGTCTGTGTTTGTAAGATTTACACAGGACTCTACAAGTCAAGTGGAATGTTCTCAATATGCTTGCTCTCTAAATGTTACGTTGTAAGTTCAAACACTAAACAGAGAACTGTCAATAGGAATGTAGTTCTTGCAAACATGCATAAAATTCTTACTTTTTTACCTACTGTTCATATTGTGGTCAGTTTTGCAGTAATATGGAAATATGGGTGACACATCAATCAGGGTGCTACATAACTTTATTTTACCACTTGCCCTGTCGGGCAAGCAGAATTTCAAATTTGCTGCAAAACACTTGTCCAAATATTACTTGCCAAAAAGAAATTCCAAAATACAAGGAAATAATATAGAAAATCATGTGTTAGTCATAGGCTTGATGAAACACAATCATTGAATAAACAGCATACACTGAATCACACGCTTAAACACAATGGAGTAACAAACTTGGTCCGATTGTCCAAAGTATTGCCATTGCATTGCATTGGGGCTTCTTCACGTAAGTGTTGGAAAGTTGCTGAAATGAATTATGAAGTGTGTTGCATCACCATACAGCCATTATTTTTGGGCTTCTGTATGGTTGACTTTGTGGGTTTGTTGGGGGGGGGGGGGGGACGAAGGTGGCTTCAAAATTTTTTGCTTCCCAATTCGGGCAAGCATTTGTTGTTCAAATACACTTGCCCAAATTTGATTTTCACTTGTCCCAGGCTTATATATAGCATCCTACATCAGTAACTTTTTAAAAAGAAAATTCTATTTGTAATCCTTGATTAAAAAAGGCCTTGATAAGGGCTTGATAATTTTCTTTTTAAAAAGAAAATTATATTTATAATCGTTAATTAAAAATATTCGCTCTAATTCGTTGAGGACAACTCCTGAGAGTATACTTAGGCAGTGTTTCTATGGAAAATATGTGTTGTAGCAATATCAGTCCGTCCTCAATGGGTTTAAAAGTTGGTAAATAACAATGATGCATACAGTAAAAGATAGATCCAGTATATCAGAGATCTGTGAGTATGTGTGGTTTTATGCGAGTTTTTGTCATCTGCTTTAACACGTTTGAAGTAGGCTAAAAGATATGGGTACCGTATGAAAGGAAAATATATTGTAGTTCACATTGTCTTGATGTTGCTACTGTAGAAACTCACGCTGGGAAAACTAGAAAGAGATCTACTGTAAACCTTTGTATGCTTTTGAAACAACTTGAATGTAAATCAAAGAGGTGGCTTTTAGCACACATAATTCTCAACTGTCTGTATAATACTGACATGATTGTCCTTATGAATATAATTTGCTTCAACCCTGCCGGAAGTATCATGCAGATCATATGTGTCACAACTTATTAATTATTACTATGTGAAAGTCCATTATTTGCTGTTTGCGATTTATTATTCTTCCACAAATTACATGTACATTAGAGCTAAATGAAATGACGTAGAAGGGAGAAAATTTAGGGATTACCCAGTATGTTATTTATAGATGTTGCTTACAATGGCCTGTGAATGCATGTGAATGGAAAAACTCTTGCAGTTTGTACTGAAGCATGCTATCCAATACTTAGCAGAAGATGCACACACCCAGCAAAACAAACACTTTACCAGCTTGTACCAATTAGCTGGATGTGTTTGTATTTAGATTGTATGCTTTGTTCTTACTTGGGTAATCTCTTGTGAGGGATGCTTAAATTATTTGCAGAATGTACTTATAGGGTTATGTTTTAATCATTATAAACTTTATGTGACCAAACATTGCCAATATTTTGTTGCTGCTGTATGCATGCTGGTTTGGTGACCATGAGTTTAATGTCTTCTTCATTATAATCTGTAAATCATTAACTATAATGTGTGGTGCATGCTTACGTGGCAACCAATTTATACTAGTTATACTAGTTAGCTCTCCTTCAATTTGAAGCTCTCTATGGGCTCATTGAAGACACTGACACCAAAGACACTGTATTTAGGGTATGACATGCAAATTTGCAATCAATTTGTTCAACCAGACAACTGGTTTTCATTGGTGGGAAGACTGATATCATTTATTTTATTTTGAACTGCAGACTTAGTAATCTGAGCTTTTAGAGTTTTAATGCATTATAGAAGTATGTTCTTTTTTTTTTTGCAATCACAAAAATTATTTTGTATCTTAGTGAGTAGCATCATACCACCATCTACAACAGAGTCTGAAGAAACCACCAGTTGGACACAAAAGTACTCAGTAGACACTAAGGTACCGGTACAGAATAATTTTTGTGATTGTGAAAAAAGAATATGGGCCATTCTCCCAAAGAGTGTGCAAAACTGCGATTTTCATGTCGCCAGCATGTTCGTACAGTTTAGATCGATATTTTGTCCCTCGGAAATCAACATTTTTAATTCAATTCATCCGAGAGGTTAGACCTGTATCTACAATGAAGCTATTGGGACCCCCGGGATAATATTAGAAATACAGTCCAAAGTTTGATGTAACCCTAAAAACCCCATGTCGCCAGAAGAGGATGTGCTCATATAACAAGTTCTTACTCATTAACGTATATCATTTAAATCAAACCTTTTTTGCTTCATTCCATTGCCCTTAAGTGCCTGAATGAAAAATAATAAACATAACAATATGATGCTTTGATATTTCTCCAGGAGATCATTTGTATCATGTCGCCAAATCGCCGTCAGATACGTTACCCTTTTTGAGACCCTTAAGAGAAGATCAAAGTAATGCCGCATACCAAGAACTATAATTTTGTGTGTTAAACAAAGTCAACTGCACCCATATTATGGAACCATGATTTATTCGTGGAATCTCTTGTTACAAAAAATTATACTGATCCAAAGCCGTGGAAACCTAATGTTACGATGAGCTGATATCAGATACGTTACCTAAAATTTGCTACACTTAGAAAAAAGGGCAATTCCGCGGTAACGGAATTACAAATCAGAGAATTTTGGCTCATATTCTTTCACCCTGTATACAGGATTGATTACTTTGCCTTCTCTTGATACATTTAAAAGATGCAGAGGTACTCACACTGTCACCCCAAATACAAATTTGTTAAATGTTCTCACTTGGTTGGTTACAAAGGAGGTCTATGTGCGATGGTAACGGAATTACCAGAGAATTTAGTCACAACTTCAACTCTGACTTTGGGAGTTGTTTCTCTGAAATCTATAACACATACACTGTAGGTTGTTATCTGATTTCATCTTTGATTGTGTCGACTTCAATTCGGTTGTATTGTTTTTCAAATATTTCATCACATTTTCCAAGCAGCACGCTTTTTCCCTGTAAAGTCAGTGGTAACGGAATTACACAAATGGTAACGGAATTACTCCTTCTGAAATACACTGGAAAAAATACACATTCTTGGTACTCATGTATTCTGAAATGTCTTGATAAAGACTGTTTATGCCTTTAGCTAAAATATAACCACTAAATAAGTACTCTCTAGCCTTTGACCTTGAACTGCTACAAGTGTGTAGGTGCCAAATGAGTTTTTATTGTCAAAAAACATAAAATGTTCATGCTAACGACTGTGATTTGAAGTTGTAACTAAGTCAATCAAGATCTCGTAACTTCTAAGTACCACATCCATCAAAATTTGTCTACTTTCAAGTTAAGAATTTCACACTCTGCAGGTAAATGACATCTAAGACACATGGTAACGGAATTACGCTAGAATAGCCCTACACAAGTACAATTCTATAAATCCAGTCAACAATACTCAAATTTTCTTGTATTTCTTTTGTTGATATCATGCAAGACAGATTTCTCTGTTTTCTTCTTCCTAAATATGCCAATAATTGACAATATGTGTGAATTACTTACAAGTATTCTACATAAATATTATGTGCACATGCATAAGAAAATAATAAAAAAATGCCAATTAAATAAAGTGCCACTTTACAGTGCGAGAGCACAGTGTGCAGCCCCATCATTGAACACAATGTTTAATATTAAGGATGAACACTAAAGATGCTTGAAACTTTTAATTTGTTAAGTAAAAAGATGCAGTTGTGGTTCAATGACAAATATAACAAATTACAATTCAATCATAAATAGAAAAGAAAATTTTCTTATATGATTATGGTACTGCACCAGTGCTTAATCATTATTATCTATATGTTGTGGCATATATTAATCACTAAAAACTTGTGACATTTTACTAATAGCTGAAGTTGCCCCCTGGTATATAATGTAGTGCATAATTTAATAAATCCCTTACAGTGTAAGTCCTACTTAAGCCCACCAAAATAAGATGAAGTAAACTAAAAGGAAATAGAAAACTGCAAAATAACTTTAACAAATTACAACTTTTTGAACCATTATAGTGAGTCCACCAAATTCTGTTAATTCATAGAAAGGTAAGAGGGCCTCTTTTATCCATCTGCAGCTCTCTGTGTTAGAGTTAGATTTACCTGTGAATAATGTTAGTATTTACTTCTGACCACACAAAATTTCCAAATGATGTCTTTAGAAACACAATCATGACTTGGCGTATAATTTTCCTACAAGTTTCCTGTCTCTGTCTTTCTTCTTTGACTTTGTCTATTTTCTCGTCTTGAGTGTTGCCATATATTTACTCACAAGAAGTGTGCACCTTCTCTTTTGCAGTAAGTTGTATTTTGACTGCCTGAAAGCAAATTATAAAATACACTGTAATGGCACTTGTATGAAAGGAAACTGGATTGTACAGCAAATGGTAACATGAAGAGTCAAGGTAGAAGCAGAAGCCCATTGACTTTAATATTTAAAATCTTCTTAGGATTGGAAAATATAGGCCTAAATGTTACATTATAGAGCTGTATCACAATTACTGACTGGGTAAATGTTCATCACAAATGGTGTTTTTGTCTTTATTCCTTTTAAAAAGAAAGGATTAAAGAACAAATTTCAAAGGGTAGCAGATGCTCTGTATCAAAATACATGTCTCTGTGGATGAAAGATCTAAGAAACAAATGAAAGAAGGTAATAGTCATATACTTAGGTACCATTAAAAATAAAGTACTTGAGGATGAAAACAGGACATGTTCAATAAAAGGTCAGACTATCGACTTGGTGATAATAAAGCCTTTAGCATACAGAAAGATCAAGATGTCACATTCAGTGGGCATCCCATGTCAAGTTATGACTTCTATCACATTGTGTATGATCCTTCTCTTAAATTCTTGATCTTTCCTCACAAAAATTGTCCTGTTCATTTCTCTCTGTCAGTAGCAGTGCTCTCTTTTCCTTTTAAAGAAATTTTATGTCCTTCCTCTTCTTTGTAACCTTTGTTCAATTTATGCTGCATCACACCCATTCAATAGTCCCTCATCACTATACTTCGATTTTGTATGAAACCATGAGACTTTTTAGCAAGAAAATATACAAATTGATATCTCAGAATTCAGTATGATTTTTAACATTTGAGAATGAATATCTGTAGCAAACCTTATAAAGTTATCAGTTAGCACAGTCTCCATGTACACATGTAGTTCTTGTACATGAGAGAAGGTGAAGGAAGGGAGGAGACTTTCAGCACAAGAAGTCTTGTCAAGCGTGTACCCTGATGTCAGGAATCACTGTCAGAGGCATCCAGCTACACTGTATGCCGAGTCATGTCAGTGTATCATACCATATTTCATTTTTCACTCCTTTACTGCCAATCACTAACACTGTTAAGCTCAATAATAATACCCTGAAGCTATTTCATGGACAGTTCACATACATATTGGCACAAAAGTAGGATATGTCATTCTCTTCCATATTAGATGTGCGTGTAATTCCGTTACCATGTAATTCCGTTACCACAATTACTGAAGAACTGAAGGAGATATTTCACAAAATGTTTTGTGACTTTTCAGGGAGTCACAAGTAGAGAAAAAATTTACAAGGGGAGAAAAAATCAGTGTTTAGTTTGTTCAGGAGAAAACTTTTTTCAATTTTATGGTAACGGAATTACGTCAATTTGTCAGTAGATTTTGAAAATTTCTCCAAAAAATATCATAATGAGAGTGACTGAATGCTTCATTAAATGTGATTGTTGAAGCATAGGAATAAAGATGTGGAAGTATGGATAAAGCAGAGAGATATTTAAGTTGTCTCATTTTAAATTTTCATTTAATATTGTAAAATTTTAGATAAATACAATGAATAGTCTTCCAACTTCAAAAGTGTGGACAACAAAAACAAGGAAAGTTATTGGTAAAGGGTTTTTTGTTTCCGTAAATACAACAATCCGTCTGTACGGGAAACTGAAATTTCTGAGCATTTACTTAACTTTGAATTTTGCTGTTTTTGCCCTTCCCATACGGAATTGCCCACAAGTATGCTGTTATATGAAAAGCAAAGCTCCGGTACTTTTGAATACTTAAGGCATGGAGCTGTAGCTCCATGCTTAAGGTAATGATTGATCACACAACAGAAATTGCTCAAGAAAATTAATATTTTTGTAAATAATAGTGTGAGAATAGTAACGGCACATTAATACTTTTAATTACTTATAATTTTGCATCTTATCTACCTAACATGCGCTCAGTATAATGGTTAAAGTCAAGAGCACTTCCTTGGTTGCACAATGCTATGAAAATGACTGTAGGATTTGATGTCTAACGTTTTGCATCAGGTTTTTTTAATCACATGATTGAGTGATCTGGGTTTGATGTAAATCGGTAGTTAAATGTGTCAATAAACATAAATGCTTTCTCAGATACCTTACCATCGTTTCTCGATTTCTCGATTTGTGAGACCTAATTTATTACAGACAGGAACAAAGGAAAATTGAATTCTTGCATATCATGTGCACAGAAATCTTTTCCAACTTCATTTTCACCGTCTTCCATGTAATTACAAAATTTCAGAACTATATTAGAAATAAAAGTCTTGTGGATTTGTGTTGTTTGGTTCTCGTATTTCACATATTTCTCAAAGATTTGTCGAAGGGTTATCTAATCTTCTACCTATGACAAAATCATTCTTTACGTTTAGAAGTGCGGTGTTTTAACGGAAAAAGTCACATTGTGATGTTCTTACAAGTTAAAATAAATTTATTGGCATGATTGGTGCAGCATCTGAAACGCATGCTATAATGGAACTTTTGATGTGTCAGATACGTTACCACACACCGTTCTTCTGTCGATTCAGAATGTATTAAATCTGGCAGAGATGTTGCCTGGCATTTGCTATTTATGAGAAGTGTAATACTTGTTCATGATGTTTCATACATGATTATGTGATTGTTGCTATAATTCAAATGCAGGTAACATATTTTAAGTAGAAATATATGTATTTTCTTGCCTTTTATTTAGCCTTCACTTTATGAATCAGGATCATTTTTATTACATATATGTTTCCATGATGTTTGTTTATGTTTAAGCTTGTAGTTTACATAAGCATTGCCATTTTGAAGCGAGAAATAAGCAGACAATTAACGATATTCTAAGATGTTACCTCTGGCAACGTAGCTGATTATGGTACTACCATGTGAAAAAAAGGACTCTGCGTTTGGAAATGTTTCTAGAAAAAAATATGAGCTTTCGAAAATCACCCATTGATTGTTTTGTATTTCTAAGGGATCGAACTTTCTGAATTTGATAAACATGTATGAAATCTTTGATGTTGAATTTTTGTCATCTGTACAACTGTAATTGCACACTTTTTCGGAGAATGGCCCACATATATTTCTATGAAATCACCAATCAGATGAACCTCATTTGAGCTTGTTCTAATACTTAAATGTACAAGTATCAAATTCTTCCCTAAATTCAGTTCACTACATACTTAAATTCATCATAAAATCAGCTTGAAAACAGTGTGCTTCTATCAAGTGTTGTGCATTGGCAAAACAGCATTAGAATTGAGCATTTTGACACTTGATAAAGAGTAACCTTTTTTATGGGTCCAGTTATATTTGTAGATCAAGTTTGCCAGATCTCATGTGATAATTGTTATCTAAAACATTGAAAGTGGGCTTTGCCCACTTTTAAGGTTGGTGATTGCATAGTATGCTGAAATGTGAGCTTCATGATCTTGTAATAGATAACAAGATAACAATACTGTTTACAGAGTGTTAAGGTCTCATCTGCCATTTCCTCATTAATGTCTCTCCTCCACTTCTAATCACTGTTTTCTTTTGTAATAAAAGTATCGCCTTACATGATTTTGCTTTCTCTCATGCAGGTTTAAGATTATTATTGAATCCTTCCGTCTTTGTCTGTGGTTATCTTGCTCTGGACTCTCACTGGCACGTTTAGTTCTTGGTCTCATCATCTTGACATCGCACTCAGTAGCAGGATGTCTTTCTACCAGAGGCTGGGGACTCGCTTCAGGGACCTGCCGGCTGATGGAATCATTGAGACTGACAATTTTCTGGAGGCCAGCAGGGTATCCATTATTCCTCTACTTGGTAAGTAAATTTCTCCCACATTTTATTGCCCTTTTCATCACCCTCATCATCATTCTTGTTTTTTTTTTTCATATTTCTCTGAGCCAGAAAAGGCATGTGAAGGCTAGCATTGTCTAGATGATTTCAAATGTCATACTTGCCAGGTTATCATGTCTATGGCAGATCATGCTATCTTAACCCGTCGAGGACAGTGTGATTTTGCTACAACACACATTTCCCATAGACTCTTGCCCGAGTATACTCGGGACTCGTCCTCAACGGGTTAAATGTTGTGTCCATGAAGTTGCCAGTTTCTGTGATATTGCTGTTGTATTCTTTTTTTTTATCTTTTTTTTTAGTACACAAAATGTGTACAAATTGTCTTTGTTTGAAATCCAAACATGTCATGATTCTGATTTTGTATGTTGCACATTGCAGTATTTAACAATGGTTTAAGCTTTTGAAAAGAATGATTGTTGGTCTCTGAACTGAGCACAGAGTAAAACTTAGATATTTTACAAACCAATTCCCTTTGAACAGAATGGCAAACTGATATTGACTCCAATAGATAAGGAAGGAACGTAGTACTTTTCATGACATTTTGAACTGTAAATGAATCTTATTTGGATATCAAATACTGTAGATAAGCTTACAGTAGTTTACATACAGACTATGTTTGAAGATTGCTAAGTGTTAGTGTATCATTTCTGTTCCTAACAATGGACTCCCATTATAACAATGTTCTTGGGACAGGCAGTTTCTTCTCTTATATCGAAATTTTGTTATAACTGAACAAATGAATAATAAAATATAAAAAGCATACAGCAGATAATGTTGCAGCCTGAAAGTTTACTTCGTTTTTAACCGGAATTTCATTATAACCATATTCGTTATAATGAGAGTGCACTCTAACGGGAAATTTGGTTTCAAGGTATTTTTTTCTTTCAGAATTAGTGCAAAAGTTCTTTTTACAAGTGCACAGTTGTGTACGTTCAGGTCACATCAAGCACTAAGTTTTGCAAGTGACAATTGTTGCTCATGTGAAGATGGCATACTGAAGACGCTAGGTGCAACAAGTATCGTGTTGGTAGTGCTGCTGTGTGTTCAGAAATAATGTGTGATGCACAGCAGTTGACGATGACAATAATCCACAAATGATGGTGACATGAGGGGCTACGGCATGTAGCACACAGCTCACATTTCATGGACAAAGCCTGACTGCCACGTTATCACTGTTTTCTGCCAATCTCACATGAAAAGTACAACTCAGTTCACAGTTTGAGGATACATGCAATAGCTTTGCACAGTACATGGATGGTATCCACTACTATTCATGATAGTAGAAACAGTGTACACCTGAATCTATTGATATACAATTGTACACTGTATATGGCTGAGTGCAGAGAGTTTGAATATTGTATGTCATTGATATGTAGACCTACTATTGATGACACATAAACAAAGAACTCTGGGTAGTTGAGTCATTATTCAGGTGACCGTGCAAGTGTTGCTTTCATGGGATATAAAATGTTCTATTGTTCAAGTTTTAATGTATCACATCTGACTTGATAAGCTATGCTTTCTACCCTCGAGTTGAGACTCTGTATGACGAGCATTTCAAAAACAATCTCAGATGGTGTGATCGTGTGATGTATGACATCATATTTGTAAAGGGTCAGACTTTGTACCAGACTCCCTTCTAACAAATAATGAGTGTATTGTAATGGTGTGAAACTCTTTAAATAGAAATGAGCTAATGGTCACTGATATTGGCAGGTAAATATTGATAAGAGTCCATCAACGTAGAGTATTCTACGTTTTGTATGATAATGCTTACCTGTCTTTTAAATCTTGAAGTGGGGTTGAGTGGTAAATTGAAATTCCTGTGTTGCGGACTGATTTAAAATGGTACAGTGGTATCTGTGATCTATCACTTTCATTCCTTCTGTTGAAGTAGTGAAGATAAGAGGGAAATACAGAACCCTGACTACAGCATACCTGAGTGATTACATGATACAGCTCTATGTGAGATCTGCTCCATTTACGAGGATCTTAGTAGCCAGTCATTCATTGATTTTCTAACCTCCCAAGAGGAGACGTAAGCTTTGCTCATGCACAGCAGAACAACCACTGCTCCTTGTGGACAGGGTGTGACAAAGGGGCTAAAAGGGGCCTTGATCATTGTTTATTCAGCATCTTGTGGACTTTATGAACAGATCCATCTAAAGGAACATTCTAATTAAAGGAAGCCTTTGCCTTGTTGCACTTAGTTTCAGAAAATATTTCAGCAAAGGAACTTAGAAAGTTGATCTGCCAATAAATAGATTTCAAAGAAAGTCCTAGATGAATTCATCTGCAAGAAGAAGAAGGAAAAAAAAATGTATGTGTTCAAAAAGAAAATAAAACATTATTTCTTTCTAGGTTTAAGCACAGTTGCCACTGTAATAAGCAGCTGCCCCGTTAACATTGACTTATTTCAGATCAGCTGTGATGTGCATTTGCAAGAAACACAAGCCTGAAAAATTGATCATGTATCAGAAATGTTTCCAGAGGATTGTAAGGGGTTTGTCTTTTGAAGTATGTATATGTTAATAGTAATAATACTGTATGTGATATTCAAAATTTATGTATCGTATGTTGCTTCAAATAAGAAAGTAACTTTTGATATTTTGTATTAAAAAGCCTTGATGCCATAGACTTTCAATTCTTCTTTTTTTTCAGATATTTTGGGGTCCACAGCATTTGGCTTTGTGAAGAAAGATGTCAATGGAAATATTGAGGTGAGAGACTATAGATTTCACAGTCAGTTTTATTGTGTAAAAAGTGCCCCCCCCCAAAAAAAAAAAAAAAAAAAAGATTTTATACAGCTTCAAATGTGGTACAAGTATAGAGCTTGATAGAGATGTAAGGGAGAGACAAAGTATAATGAAGCTCAGAGTAAATGATCAAGGTCAGATATTGATATTTTACTTTTTAGGCGATAAATCAAATGCCCTGCATAATTCCATTGGTATGTGGATGAGGTGTTGAAAATCAAGCTTGGAATAGATGATACAGAAAAATCTGGGGTTTTTTTTCATTTTTTTTTTTAAAACTTTTATGGCTCTCCTCAGCAAGGATTCCTGAAGCTAGACATAGTCTCTGCGGAATATATCCCCGATGACAAGATACAGACCGATCTTTCGGTCAAGGAATAGATCTCATACAGAGTATGGCCAGGATCTGTATGGTCTGCATCTCAAACTACATTGGTTGGTCGTAGCATTGAAAATGAAACATATGTGGGATGAGTTCACCCTAAAAGTCGAAAGTTGGACCTCTCTATAGAACAGACACTGCACTTTTACACTTTTTCCTTTTTTTTTATGCCCCGATGCTTGCTGGTAGGAACTTTGATATGTGTGCTGGTATGAAGAATTTCTGAAAATGAATACCAGCACTTTCACGGTATTCTCCAAAGAACTTCTATGTTTCATATGTTGTTATAAATGGATCTTTTAACTCGTACTGTATGTCTATAGTTTCCATTTGCTTGTTGCCAATTTGAAGAAAGAAGGCATTGCCTGCCTGGCAGAAGGGCACTTGCATGAAATTTCGATCCCAAATTCAAATTTTGGTTTGTGACTTAAATTGACAGAGTTTTGAAAACTCTTCTATTATGACATAGGCTTAACCATTATTTTTTTGTGTTTCTTTTTTCAAGTTGTTCTGAAAAGGTTAGTGGTATATTTGTTATTATTATTATTATTATTATTATTATTATTATTATTATTATTATTATTATTATTATTATTTGCTGCTTCATATGTCTTTTGTAGAAGCTGAAGAGAAAATATGATGAGGACCCAGAGGAATTCAGGACTCTGCAGGCCATTGTTGATCATGAGGTCAACCAAGGGACGACATTAGCCACGAACTCAGCGACAGATGCTCTCATGTGGCTCACAAGGTGCCATTTGCTTGTTGCCAATTTGAAGAAATAAGGTGTTGCCCACCTGGCAGAAGGGCACTAGTATGAAATTTTGTCCCCAAAATCAAATTTTGGTGTGTGGCTTAACTCGACAGAGTTTTTAAAACTCTTTCATATGACAAAGGCCTAACCATTATTTTTTGTGATTTTTTTTTGAGGGCACAAACCTTAGGGCCCTTCTGCCAGGCAGGCAGCAAAGTAATGTTGTGATAATTATATTTTTTGCTTTGCATCAGGAGGAGTGATGTGGTGTGTCAAAACCATTGTCATGATCTAACACAAGTGTTCAACTTTGAGCCGTACCTTCATCATTTACATTGTTCAAATAACTGCACAGCTTGTCAATGAGTTCCACGTATTTTTTTTTTTTTTTGGGGGGGGGGAGGTATGTTTTCCCCCAAATCCAGTTGTCCTTAAACCAAGCACTATCTTGATTGAATTTTACAATTATCTTATCTAAAAACAAAGTGTGTACACTGATAGCCAGCGGGGGATCTATCTAATATTCACAAATTTGTTATCAAAGCAGTTAATAGAGGAAGTCTCAAATTGACATTACTATATCTGCTCCAAACTAGACGAATAAACATGCACAGTAGTACTACTATTATACAACTATGGTTATGGTCTTTTGTAATCACACTGAAAAAAATTAACAATGTTTAATTTGCTTTTTTAACCCGTTGAGGACGAGTCCCAAGTATACTCGGGCAGGTGTATATGGGAAATGCGTGTTGTAGCAAAATCAAACCGTCCTCAACAGGTTAACATCAACACCACAAAATGACTTCTGTGAGTTCCGCTTGTCATGTATCTGGTAACTACATTCCAGGTAAACAGCCTACAGATGGGTGGGACCTCCATAAAGTTTTGCCTAATGATGTATTTTAAAATAATAATATCAGTGATGATATTGAGTATTTGTCAGGCGCCATTTCTACTGCACATACATGTAGATGCTCAAGGGTGTGATACAGTACATCTGTACAAAAACAAAGAAAAGACAAAGACCGTGTTTAACCATACAATTACACAATATGTACTTTTCTTTACCATGTTTGATCAGGGGGCTAAACTTCATTTGTCTCTTCATCAAGAATGTGATAGACAGGAAGAATGAGGGAGAGGACATCAAACCCTGCATCATTTCTGCCTATGACAATTCACTGAAGGAACACCACAATTGGATTGTGAGGAAAGCAGCTGGGGTAAGATTATACAGGCTGCAAGAGACCATTTCTTTTTCTTTTTATACCCCCACCCACACATAGTGTGTATGGGGGTATATAGGAATCACTTGGATGCGGGTGGCCAGGTGGTCGGTCAGTCGGACGGGCGGTCGGGCGGTCGGGTGGTCGGGCGGTCGGTCCGTTGCAAAAGACTTGTGGATCGAACTACTCTCTCATTGTTTGAGCAGTTGACCCCAAATTTGGCATGGGAGACTGCTACCAAAGGTAGTTGTGCAAGACACCTTTTTTTTAGTGTTGCGTAATGCGTTGCCATGGTAACTGCATAGAGTTTTTAAAGTAAGTGCACAATCACTGCTGGATTAGAAGACTACTACAGTGTCTGATGTCACATGCGTACAACGATATAAGGAAAATAAAAAGAGAATTTCACAAAACTTTACTTTTTGAATAAAGTGCACATTTCTTCGACTTGTTACTGACATAGTTAAGGGTAATATTATTCCCCCTGCCTTCTGAAAGAAAGAAGTTAAGTGTTCTTTTGTTATGCGAGAAAAGTGAAAATATGTTGAATTTTCTTTATACTTTCTTTATATCGTTGGACACATATGACATCACAAGCTGTAGTATTCTTCTCATCCAGCCGTGACTGAGCAGAAACTTCAAAAATTCGTAACTTTTGAACGGATTGTCCGATTTTTCTCAAACTCTCATTGATGTGTTCTACTGATATTGCTGCATTCACACAACCCACATGTCTATGAAGGTGAACTGGTCCTTTAACATTTCTGAAAAGAAAAAGGAAAGGCAATCAATATTTTCCCCGTGCCTGTGAATAATAAAATACAATTATAAAAGCATATATACATAGTTCCATGGCCCATGTCATGCAATTTAAGTATAGGAGACATTTGAAAAGGGGATAATGCACAAAGCTGTTGCTGCTTATGTTCAGCTTATGATTCTAACATGATATATGTTAAAATGGTTGTGTACTTGCTAAGTATGACTGGTGTGAAAGAAATCTGACATAAGATTTATTCACAAAGGTAGTTCAAAATCAAATCCATGGTATGAATTTAGTCCATGGATTTAAACAAGGGCAAAATATTCAAGAGCAAATACCTTTCACATGCACTTATCAGCATAATTATGTCCATTACTTGATGCCTCTTATTGTATGTGATATGTCATTTGTATGTATGCAGTCAAAATTTGCATAATCCATAAAGTAGATTTAAAGTACCTTTGTGAATTCTGGCCTTGGAATGCTTCTGCTTCTGTATAGCAGACATACACTTATAACACACATGCACACCCAATATGGTTAAATATTATTACATAAACAATTTTCTCATACTTTTCACATTGATAATGATTTGGTATAGCTGTTTACCACTGAGGATGGGCTGATTTTGCTACAACGTGCATTTCCCACAGACACCTGCCTGAATATACTCAGGACATGTCCTCAAAGGGTTAACAAGATGATCAGATGATGTGTATCTGTCCCTCCCAAACATAATGTGATGTACTTCTAGTATCAGTTTGGAACCAACAAAGTTTAATATCTTTTCTTTTGATTGACAGCTGGCGTTCATGGCTGCTCCATATTACAGTGACCTCATGGCAGCACTGAGAGGTGAATCTGATGAGGAAACACTGCGCACTGAAGTAGAGGAATACCATCGTTTATTACAACAGCATGTGAACACCATCCAAGATATTTACATATCACGAAGTATTCAACCACGCCCCTTAACAACGTAGCATACAGTGTGGTGTAAAAAGTTAAGTGTTCATGTTTGTAAGTTTAGTTTACCAAGCCCTAGTGAGGCTTTATACTGCCTTGTTGCCTAGAGGGTCTATAGAAGTTCTGACTCTGTGCAGATTCATTGTTAGAGTGTGTGTAGCTAGGTGCAGAAAGCACAAATCTACACAATATAATCAGTGTGATTTTAACAAATTACTTGAAGACAAATTGGTCATAGATTTAGAGATTGAAGGTAAATAGTCGACACTAAAAACAAGTCAGAATAGTGTAATGTACCCACAGAAATGTCAAAATCTTGTGAGTTGTGTGTGTATACCAATTATCCACACACAGTCACAGGTGCATTATAGCACAGGCGTATTGAAGCACAGTAATCCCTTCCCCATTCCACCAAATCTTATTATTGAAAGTTTGAAATTGAATTCTGTCTTCAGCCAATCAATGATGCCTTGGAAAATTCATCCAAAAGAAACATCATATATGTATAATCAGATTCTATATTTTTATAATGTTTGTATTTGTGATTTGTTATGAATAGGCAGTAGATTTGAATGAATAATACACTATAGATTGCATTTGAGGCCAAGTAGACCAACTTTAGTGAGGAGGTGCTCAGGTTGTAGAAATACTCATTTGTAGTTCTGAATAGCAGTGGATAGTTGGTAAAGAATTTGTTAATTCTTCCCTCATACTTTGAAAAAAGTGATTATCATTTTCTTTTCTTTTTTTCCAAAAGGTTTTGAACTTAACTTATCTAATAGGTAACTATTTAAATATGTGGAGATGGTTGGCTGCATATGGGAATTCTATGTGCTGTTACAGAAATAGAGTTATGTTTTGTGTAATGTACATCAACATTGTGCCTGATATCATAGTAATGTGTGTCAGAAAGACTACAGTACAGCAGAGTGTTCAGCTCTCTGCCTCATTTTGAAAAGAGAAGTCATCAATCTAGGAAAAAAATTATTAAAAACAAGAAAAAACAAGAACAACAAATTAATGTCGACATACTGTAAAAACACCCAAAATATGGCAACTCATTAAAGAAGGATGACATTCAATTACAAGTCACCTCATCAGAGACTCCAACCCCAAGCATCTGTTGAACTAGAGATTTCATATAAGATAAGTAGTCATGTTCCAAGAACCCAAAATGCAAATGATGCTCCCAGGCTTCATGGAGAAAGAGGTGATGCAATATGTGCAGATAACTGTTGAGATGCTCCTTACCCCCGTCTAGGGAGTCAAGTCGCAAAATCTGTCTCCTCTGAACTATTCCTGCTTCAATGAGCAAAAATAGTTCCTCTTGACTTCTCTTCTTGACCTCTCTATTTCAGTCAGTGTTACCTGCTGCTTCTTCTGCATTTTTATGCTTGATGCCTTTGTATACATCATGAACGAATATGCAGAGTGCATGCTGTACTTACGGTCTGCCGACCAGCTGGCCGCATAGCTGCAGGGAAGTGATAGCTGCTGCTATGTGCACTATAACAATTAATTACCTCCGCCAAGGGAGGAGTCTATGTTTTCATTACTGTTGGTTCGTTAGTTTGTCCGTGCACAAAATAAGTCAAAAAGTAGCCAACGGATTTGGATAAAACTTGCAGGAAAGGTTTAGAATAACAAGAGTAACAGATGATTCAATTTTGGTAGTGATCCAGAAATTTATATGGATTTTATGAAGGATTTTTTATATTTTGGCAGGTGGGGTCAATGAACTTGGGAGTTCAAGCTGCACATTTTTTAGGTTTTTATATGTGCACTTAAGTAAGTGCTCTAGTTTCTGTTAGGGCGAGGCGCACCTCACAGCTGAAGGTCTATGATGTAACTAAGGCTTCTATATTGGGAAATACGGCAATTTCCAGCATGCATACTAGTACGTATGGGTGGAAATCACTGATCTCTGGAAGAGCGAGATCATCGGTGAAAATGAAGTAGCTACTTGGCGGAGGTCTGCACTGTCAGAGTGCTTTTCTAGTTTGCCAATGCTGTTCATATTTTGTATTCGGATCTTGGGTAGACATACACCATATCATGTAATTGCAGTCTTCAGGTTCATTATGTATACTTGTATGCAGTTCCCCAACACAGTTTACCCAAGCAAAGGGACCGACCATATGAGTGGTTGAAGAGGTCTCTGTTTTTGTTTGAAAGAAGTAGTTATGCAGGAGATAGCTAAATTCTAAGCAGGAGAAAATGTACCCTAATTGAGATCAACAAAGATGGAGTGGGGGAAATTCAAACTCAAGCAGGAGATATTGCAAATATGGCATCAAAGTGGGAGATCTGCTGAAAGGGGGAGAGTTGATGTCTCTGCATGATCATGTAAATTATGGAAATGATGCATTTCCTTTTACTGTATTGAAGGGAATTTGTGAAACAATGATAATAGCAACAACGTGAAAAACAAAAGTGGGTACTAGCCAACATAGATAACATAGATTGGGGAGGGAACTCTCAGGTAGTTCGGCCTTATGTGATCAGGAAATTATGTTCTGTAAATATAATAATAATAACTAATATTTTTATGAACTAATCAGATGAGAATTTCTGTAGGACACCTTCAAAATATTTCTTGTAGTTGTGTTTGAATAATGCTAATAATATTGAATAATAATGATGATGATAATAATAATAAAAATAATAATGATGATGATAATAATAATAATAATAATGCCAACAATACATTTATATACCTGGTAGCACATACAAATACTTGTTTAAATGCGCTTTACAATGGTATCATTAATGAAACAAGTAAGACAAGCCAAAAGAGAGTTTTATTCCACACCACAGGTGCAACAAGAACAGCATCCCAAACGGCACAATCAGGGTCACAAGGTGCGGATGTTCAGAGGGCGTGCACACAATGTTCCTACCATTTTAAACAAACTACTGTAAGGAGTGTTATGGATGTAGATATTACATTAGTCGAGTCTAAACTAACCTATGCTATTAGAAAGTGGGAAAAATATCATGAAGGAGAATGGTGAGTAATCATCTGTCAAAAATATCAGGGTATAATTTCATGAACAATATGTCACAGCGCTGCTGTACTATTCCATGCTGGTGGATGAAAATAGTGGGATGGTATCAGTTCTTGCATTGGTAGCTGCAGTAGATAGTAGTCACTGTTACAGTAGTCTTGCTTGCATATGTGCGTAGATGCTGCATGGCACACAATGAGGCAGTTTCTTACTTTGAAACTTGAGTTTCATTGTATGGTTGATCAGTGTTTTTGTATGCTTATTTCATGCAGCTAGTCCCAGAGACAGCTGAAGTGTCAATTATGCATGAACTACACTGTATTCCTATCCTCATATAAGCATACAGTTTGCAACAAGCTATTGCCCTTTGAATGCCATCTTGTTTTTAGACAGCAAAAAGAACTCTGGTTGCTTCTGATCACCAACATGAAGATATTTACTTTTGTGATTCTGGTCATATTGAGCAAGAGTTATGTGAATAAAACTACAAGATCGTCTGCATGTCTACACCTAATATAATGTTATTAGCCCAGCACAATGAACACAGAAACAATAGCATCATGCCTGCTGGTATGCATGATTCCCACGTTCAGTGTACCGGGTATATCAAGATACGTGTATGTATACACATGTAGCCTACATGTATGAAGCACTAAGTACCAGTGTATGTCTTGGTAAAAGAACTAAGGAAGAGTTATGTCTTGTAAGATCATTTGAAATGATATCCCATGCTATTGTGCAAGTCACTTTAGAGGGTTGGTTTCACTCTTTGGTTGCACATACTTCCTTATGGTTTTATAATTTATATACGTGCCTTCTCTTTATGAAAGTGTGTTCCCACAGATATCTTATAAAGCAACACATGACTGTATTGCAAAGCTGTTTACTTTATTTTCCCCAAATTGAGTTTCTATGATAAACACTTCTGTTGTTTTTATGACCCATTAACACTGTATTAAAATTTTTAATGAGAATATCTATGCATGTCCTTTGTTGTTGAAGGGGAATAATCAAATGTTACAATGCTTTCTTAGTCTCAGAACTGCAGACCTTACTTTGTAATTTCATTACATGTCACTCAACAGAATGCTATTTTTCATATTGTGTGTTCGTACCTCAGATTTGTTTTGTTTGCCTAGATGGTGATCAGGAAACAGCAGTGCATCTGTTTATACAATGTATTTCACTCTTGTTATCTTGGTATATTTTACAATGATTCACCAGTAACATTATATGATAATTCAGTTCATTGAAAGTGTGTGACTTTTTATGACTATTATCAATCATGACATGAACAAATATCAGTGGGTTTAAGAAGTGTTCTATAAAATTCTTTTGCATGCCAATTTTAAGAATATTTAAAGACAGCTCACTTGTGCAGTAGCACACCAGCAGATAGTATGCCATGATGTAGGTAGGATTCTACTCAGACAATGTGCATCAGTACTATTAACTCTTGCCACATTTTGCACTGTTCCACTTTGAACAATGCTTCAGTGTCAAAGCTAGCACTCACTTGCTGGATGTATGCACAGAGAAATTGCCACCTTTCCATGAGTAAAGAGTCTAAATGAAGTTGAAGTCTGCTTCCTTGTAGATGAAGTCATGAAATATATTTTTTTAGGCCATATCTATGTGTAACCCCACCAAAATTTGGGTTACTAAGATTTCTCCAGAATGTCGTCAGACTAGATTCCTACTTCCTTGGAAAACCCATGGTCACTGTTATTACTACCCCCTCCATTCATCCCTCCTCTGACGTCCATACCCCACCTGTTTTCCAACAACCCCTCGATCAGTGCACTAGTAACCCCCAAGATTAGTCTTAAGATTCCCCCTCCAGCCTTTGACCCCAGTAGCCAATGTCCAATGGTAAGCCTGTGTGTATTGAGACTGGTCGAGCCCTGTGAAACGCCCCTGCTTGTGTTAGACTATGTAGGTGTAATAAAACTCAAGGATGGAGCAAGCTAGCCAGTCTAGGGATATTGTTTTAAGCACCCCTCCCTTTGTTAGTGTGTAGGCACATCAAGAGAAACGAAAGGACCATGTCTCAGAAGAGGAAGGTCATTCTCGCTAGGACAAAGTAGTAGTTGCTTTGGGATTTAGGGATACTGTCCTACCATGGGCAAAGCCTATACAGAGTGGACTGGTTCTAACTGTAGACCAATATTTTCTGTGACAATGACGTAGAGTGCACGTCTACCCCAAATTCTGTCCTCTCTTATTCCTTTCCCTTCCCATTTCTCTGCCCCCCCCCCCCCCCCCATTTCCAATGAACTGTTTAGGCTCTGCGTGTGCCTTAAAGTATAGTAACTCCACACATTACTAGATTTACTTTAACCATGTTACATTGTATATTACAGATACTGTTGTGCTATATACAATGGCTGTAAGGGAATGACTGTTTGCAAGATTAGTATTTGATATGTCATATGTTCAGAACAAAGTGTGATCCACGCACTTCTGCATAAGAGATATGTACACTGTATGTGCAGTGGTCAAGTTTAATACATCATTTATGCAAATGAGGCATAATTATGTCTCTATACCCTAATTGAGTGCTTTTATGACTTATGCTATATGATTTGTCTAGTATGTTAACTAGAATCAGTGTTTGCATGAGTATAAACAATGTGTTATACAGCTATGCTGGTTAGGCAGGAGCTCTAGTGACCAAGGTCACAGGAGTGCAACTTTAAAGCCCTGTAGCCAGAAGGCTTGAGAGTGACTGGAAAGCCTGTCGTTACTGCCCTTGGTCAATGTTAAGACTTTGTCTGGCCAAGTGGATGGTCAGTACGTCAGTAATGTTCCTGGAAGTCAAGGGGAATGAGTGACCTCTAACCAATGAGGCAGACTTTGAATGATGTCATAGAAACATGAACCAATGATATTTCTGCTGGTCAGTTAACTTCCTGGAAGTTTCTGATTTTCTCGAGAAAGTTTGTAATATTAACATTTTACATAGAGACAGAAAAGTATAAAAGCCCATAGCTTTGGAGCAAATAGGCATATCTGCTTCCTGCCAGCGCTTTGAGGCCTGCACCCACTTTGCTTGTTACATCGACTGTGTGATCCAGAAAGTTTTCTCACACATTTATCTGCCGAGAGGTTACCACAAAATAACTGGTAAACCCTCATAAGCATCAGCTGTATTGTTATATACAAGTTTTATGTGCCTGTGATACAACTGGTTGTGGCACGTACATCCACTGACTGCCGTGTGGAGCAACTTGTAGTGAAAACGAGTGTTGGCTCTTTTGACTAGGTAAGTCATTGTGTTTTTTCATGATGTGTATTGCATTGCAGAGTGTTTGTTAATTAAGAACTCTAAACAATAGATTTGGAGATTGCGTATTGAGAGATTCTGATATCATGTATATAAATTCGGAAGCTAGTATACATGTTATGCTAAATGTACTGATGATCGATGATTGATGCTTGTATATTATTTGAAGATTACAATGCACTTCAAGGTATTTGCGCTTTGAATGTTTTATGAATGGACATGATTATGCATATACTAAAGTTCATTAACAGGCAGACAAAATTGGGAAGCTGACTTGGAATTAGAAGTCAGATGTTTGCATACATGCATATTGAAATGCCTTGTAGACCCTCACACTCAGAGAAAGTGAGGCTATGCTCGTAAACATTGAGGTCTACAATGAGTACCCCCCCCCCCCCCCCCTCGTCTGGATTGACAGATTTATGTCAACTGACCGTTCGCTGTGAGTGGCGGAGGTCACTGCACTATTGAAATGTGGAATGTGAAACTCTAGAGGGGAGGACTAGCCACTAAATGTGAAGAACCTTGCAAAGAACTAAATGTGAGGAATAGCTGTGCGCTTGTGAATCTATGAATGGAGATATTCATGCTCTTTTTAATGTATACATGTTAACTGTACACGCGTGGTGAAGTGTACAACTGCTCAGTGTAATTATTGTGTGCGTGGAGCACTATTTCCACTCAAATTGTGAGATTTGAATTGGAGTCACAAATGTTAAATGATGACCCCAGATGAAGCAACTATACTGCCAGTTGATCAGATAGATCAAAGCTTTATTTGTGGCAGCAGTGTTGCATATAATTCAGAATGTTGAAATGTTAAACTGAAGTTTGAGAAGCTACATTGACCGTATAAGCACTTGTATATGTATGTCAAAGTGAATTGACAAACATTTGAATGTATGCGACTGGAATTTATGTCCGTATTGTCTACTGCGCTCATATAGGTTTGTGAGGCAAGTATGTATAGATAATGTACCAGATCAGATTTTCGAGTGGACTCCCATACTCCTGAAGAAATACTATTGATCAGATAGACACAATATTAGGAAAGTCCTGTGTCTTATAAACTCTTTTGACTAGATACATATTTGGATGAGAGCTTTGGCCCGCCTTTGCCTGGTTCAGCGTGACTGACGGCTACTGAGCATTGCATCAGCTACCGTGTACGACTGGTTTGCGACTTCTCTGGGCTCGTCGACAAGATAACCGGCGAGAGGGACAAAGAGACAGCAACGAGTCGAATTATCGTCATACACTGGCAAATATTTTGTTATGCTAATGTAACACAGGTTAAAATTGAGTCTGTGAACAAATTGAATTGAATGATGTACTTTGTTGAACGACAAACAAGCTAATAAAGTTTGTCATTGGATTATTTTGTCAAAACTTAATCCCAGGTGTGATATTCTTTATTTATGAACTCGGGAGTGTAACATTCGGGTTACATAAATTGGGGGCTTGTCCGGGAGTTATTGTTTTCTTAATTGATAATTGGATTTGTTTGGTAACATGTATTACCGAGATTGAGTCTTGATTATTATTGTCCATTGTTACTATTACATTCACCATTTTTTGTATTGTATCAAAGAGCCAACACTCGAGTGCAGGAAACAAAGCGATGGCAGGTAAAAGTTTGAAGCAGATTGGTCAGGATTGGTGCAAGAAGGAGGAGATTAGAGTAGATAATGCCCTCCTACTTGCAACAGGTGAAAAGACAGTGCCAACAGAAGTGTTTGCACTGGCACTGTCAGAGTTATATCCCACATTACTTGAGGTTTTAAGGCGGGATGATCCCGATACAGGGGAAACATTGCTCCTGTGTGAATTTGAGAATGCAGTTGCTATGTTAGGATTACAGGCACAGATTGTCATCCCAGTAGATGGGGAGACGGTGTGCAGAGTAGTGAGGTTAGACGGTTTAGAACCAGTCAGAGGAAATAGGGTCAGTGTCAAGGACCTGAGGGAGAGAGGTTTAGTTAGGGGATGGAGAAAAGCAGGACGTAGAGCTCAGGAAGTCCAGTCTCAAGACATCCCTACTACTAACAACCTTCCACCCCCTTCCCCTGGTAACAGTGAACCATCCATGTCCTTCCCTGATCGAGACATCCCAATTTTAGCAGCTTCACTAGCACGGTGTGGGCTGACCACAGGGTATCGGAAACTGCGATGCTTCTCCGGTGCAAAGACAGCAGCGCGTGATGAGGATAGCTACCCCATCTGGATAGAGCATGTTGAGAGCCAGATGGAGGAGTGGCAGACTCTGGATGATGCTGAGCGGCGCAAGCGCATTCGTGAGTCATTGCGTCCGCCTGCGTCGAGCATCATTACAGACCTTAGGCGCGAGAACTCCCAGGCCTGCTCTGCAGACTACCTCAGGGCTCTGGATCTGGCTTTTGGCGATACTGACACGGATGATGAACTGTTTGTCAGATTTCATCAGACAGTCCAGGCTGAAGGTGAGTCTCCCTCTGAGTATCTTTCTCGCTTACAGGAAGTCATGCGCCATGTGGTTAGGCGAGGAGTTGTCAAGCCACATGACGCCAATAAGGTGAGACTCCGACAATTCATCAGGGGCATTCTCTACCATGAAATGCTCCTGGTGAACCTACAGCTCAGAGAACGCCTGGAGAAACCACCGTCCTTCCTGGAACTCCTGTCTTCGGTGAGGAAGCAGGAAGAAGAGGAGAGGGTGAAGAAATCGTTGTCTGCCTCAAGACCCCCCGTCAGCACGAAACCCAAACAGGCTGCCCACCGTAAGGTAGAGCCCTCTATTCTGCCACCCCAACCAGCCCCTCAACCTCATGTCCTTCCCCCACCAGCACGCCAACCCACCAAAAATCCCCCCAAACCTCAGTCGCCCCAGCAAAGTAATACTGGTGTTGTTTGCTTCAAGTGTGGAGAGGAGGGCCACATCAGTAGAAATTGTCAGAATTCTGTTCCCCCTGACGTACTGAGTAAAAGACTTGTCAACTACATCCTTGGCAACCAGGGAAACGAGAAAGGGCGCCTGGGAAGGGGAAACCAGGGGCCCCAAAATTAGATTCTCCCCCACTTGTTTCTAAAGTTGAGGTTTCCAAGAATGATGTTCCTGAAGGTTTAGTAGGAGATGCTATCAACCCAAAATGTTGGATAGATGGAAAGGAGACAAAATGCCTTCTTGATAGTGGGTCTCAAGTCACTCTTATACACAAGAGCCTTTTCGACACACTAGATAGGGAATTGCATGAACTGAGTGACCTAGTCCTGTACCATGGAGGGGATGGGACTATGCCCTATCTGGGTTGGGCCTACGTTAACATAGGTTTTGAACGGTCATTTGCTGGCACAGGGACTGAGTTTAGTACATTGGCTCTTGTAGTACCAGACCCCCAGCGTCCCTGTGACCATAGAGTGATTATTGGCACGAATTCAGGACATTTCAGGCACTGTTTTGAATCTTGTAGGAGGATGGCCGGAGCGCGCTTCGCGCAGTCATTGAAGATTAGTACTAAATGCAGGGATATCTATGCCAGCATATCAAAACAAGAGAAGGTATCCCCTGATGGCAAATTGGGCACTGCTAGGACCAAGAAAGGACATAGCACGCAAATACCTCCCCACTCCAAATTGGTAATGACTGCCCAAATTAGGAATCCCCTGAAAGAAGAAACAACTGTTTTCGTAGAGTCTAATCCCCACAGCAAACTTCCAAGTGGGTTACACATAGCTCCGGGAGTACAAAAATTGTCAGGTGGTGCAATTGGAAAGGTAAGGGTGCTGGTGACCAATAGTAGCCCTGAGTCTATCACTGTCCCTGGCAACTGCCCAATAGTAGATGCCTATGTCCCCGACAAGTGTTTCCCTACCCCTAGTAGTTTTCCTACCCAGCCTCACAGTTACACCGAGGCAACCCATTCCCAAGTAAGTGCTAATGTAGGCGATAACACCCCTTCCCCTCAAGTTGACGTTAGTGAGCTGCCCATCAATTGGGGCCCGATTTCCTCGGAGTGGAAAGAAAGGCTGCTCAATCAGTGCAGGCAGAGGAGTGATGTGTTCTCCAGGCATGAATTTGACCTAGGCAGTACAGGCTATGCGGAGCATCAGATTCGTGTTGACGATGACACACCATTCCGTGAGAGGTCTCGGAGGGTGCCTCCCTCTGATCTTAGGGACTTGCAGCAACATCTCCAACAGCTGTTGGAGAACAACATCATTAAGGAGTCTAAGAGTCCCTATGCCTCCCCAATTGTGCTGGTTCGGAAAAAGAATGGTACTTTAAGAATGTGCGTTGACTACCGCACACTCAATTCTCGTACTATCCCCGACCAGTACACAGTGCCCCTGATACAGGAGGCCATTGATTCCCTGAGTGGCAGTAAATGGTTTTCTGTTATCGACCTAAAGTCGGGATTCTACCAAATCCCGATGCGTGAAACAGACAAGGAGAAAACGGCCTTCACTTGCCCTTTGGGGTTTTACCAGTTTGAGCGTATGCCCCAAGGGGTGAAGGGAGCACCAGCAACCTTCCAAAGGCTGATGGAGAAGTGTATGTCAGGTCTGAACATGTTAGAGGTGTTGGTGTACATGGATGACCTGATAATCTTCTCCAAAACGCTGGAGGAAATGGAGGAGCGCCTGGCTAGGGTACTGGATAGGCTGCAGCAATTTGGCTTGAAGGTATCACCAGAAAAATGCCAATTTTGCTGTCAGTCGGTTAGGTACCTTGGTCATGTAGTCTCCGAGGCTGGGGTACAGACAGATCCAGACAAAGTGGCCGATGTAAGAACCTGGCCCAGGCCACAGACAGTGAGGCATGTCAAGTCTTTCCTGGGATTTGCTGGCTATTACCGGCGATTCATAAAAGACTACGCCAAAATTTCCCGCCCTTTGAACGCGCTTACAAGCGGGTGCGTTTACCCAAGGAAGCGAGGCCGTCCACCTCCAAAGAAAGTTCCGAGCCCGGATGCCCGAAAGGCAAGTGACCCCCTTGGTGATGCTTGGACTGAGGAGTGTGAGAATGCTTTTCAGGCTTTGAAGCATTGTCTGGTCACAGCCCCAGTCTTAGCCTTCGCAGACCTGTCAAAGCCTTTTGTGCTCCATGTTGATGCCAGCCGTGATGGACTGGGTGGTGTCCTGTATCAAGATCATGGAGGTAAGCTTCGTCCAGTGGCATATGGAAGTCGGGGACTGTCCCACAGTGAGAAGAACTATCCAGCCCACAAGCTGGAATTTCTTGCTCTAAAGTGGGCAGTCACCGACAAATTCAGGGATTACTTGTATGCAGCAAAAGGTACACGGGTTATGACAGATAATAACCCACTAACATATGTCCTGACGTCGGCAAAACTCGATGCCACAGGACATAGATGGCTTGCTGCACTTTCCTGCTTTGATTTTTCCATCCATTATAAGCCAGGAAAGACGAACATAGAAGCAGATGCACTGTCACGGAAACCACATCCTCCCGGCCTCGACAAGGAGTTTGAGGCTCGCCAGCAGTGCAAGATTAGTGATCTGGAGGCAAGGCTGCATGAGACGTCAGACTCAGGTGAGAAAGTGTCCACACTCTCTGCCTTCTGTCAGACGCATTATGTTTCAGCCAACTCTCCTCATAGAAGCCAGCCATATGTTGAGACCCTGTGTGCCAGTGCAGAGTCTATCCCAGGTCTGTATGCAAAGGGCTCAGACCTGAATGTAGTAGACTGGGCACAGGCTCAAAAGGCAGATCCCCAACTGAAACTAGTCAGGGATTATGTTGAACGTGGGGAGAGGCCGCAGTCTTATACCGGCCTTTCAAGAGAGGCTGCCCTGATATTCCGCGAGTTCGACAGGCTAGTTCTGTGCAAAGGAGTCCTCTACAGAACTTTCACCGACTCCTTAGGGAACCGCCATCACCAGTTAGTATTGCCTGTCCAGCGCCGTGTCGAGGCAATGAGGGGCATACACGACTGTGTTGGCCACCTTGGGATCGAGAAGTCCATAGCGTTGGCTAGAGACAGATTCTACTGGCCAAAGATGAGTGCTGACATTATGGAGTGGGTCAAGCATTGCCCTCGTTGTATAGCAAGAAAGACTCCTCCAAAGCCAGCAGCCCCATTGGTGAGTATCCATACAACCAGCCCCCTGGAGCTGGTCTGCATGGACTTTCTCTCCCTTGAACCAGACCGTTCAAACAAGAAGTCTATCTTGGTAGTGACGGATCACTACACACGATACGCACAAGCCTTCCCCACGAAGGATCAGACTGCTGCCACTGTCGCCAAGGTCCTGTGGGAGAACTTCTTTGTACATTATGGTCTGCCCCAGCGCCTTCATTCTGATCAAGGTAGGGACTTTGAGAGCAGAGTGATCCATGAGCTGTCAAGGCTCCTTGGCATTAAGAAGTCAAGGACAACTCCTTATCACCCCCAGGGAGACCCTCAGCCTGAGCGTTTCAACAGAACACTGCTGGATATGCTAGGGACCCTGGAGGAGGAGAAGAAGGCAAACTGGAGCAAATATGTAAGTGCACTTGTACACGCTTACAATTGTTCAAAGAATGACAGCACTGGTTTCTCGCCTTATTTCCTCATGTTCGGCAGGGAGGCTAGGCTGCCTGTTGATCTGCGATTTGGCACTAGCCCTGACAACTTCACTGGGACTGACCACGTGAAGTACGTCAGTGGTTTGCGTGATCAGCTAACGCGGGCGTATAAACTTGCGTCAGCAGCATCAGACAAGTCTGCCAGTGCCAACAAGGTCCGCTATGATGCGAAAGTGCGAGCAAATGGCCTGAAACCTGGCGATCGCGTCCTAGTTAGGAATGTTGGACTGACAGGAAAACAGAAGCTAGCTGATAGATGGTATGCAAACCCCTATGTCATCACAAAGCAACTTAACCCTGATATGCCAGTTTATGAAGTTGCACCTGAAGACGGGGTTGGTAGGACACGCACCCTTCACCGCAACCTTCTCCTACCAATAGAATACTTGAATGAGGCCCTAGCCCATAACTCGGAGACCCAGAGACCAGGTAAGAAAAGGAATCCAGCTGATCGGACCCGTTCCAAAAGGTCCATTGCCCCTCCAAGTGAGGAAGAGTCTGACAGTTCAGACTCAAGTGACGAAGAAATCACTCTGCTTTTCGATGTACGCAAGCACATTAACCACCCACATTCAGGACTTAACGTAAATGCGCCAGAGTTTGTCCCCTCCCAACCTCCCAGTATTCCCTCTAGGACTACTAGCGAGACCCCTGAACAGGTCAACACAGATGACGTGGCGAGTGACGCAGGTGTTTCCGGTGGTTCCGTTTTATCCCCTGACCCCACTACTGATTCAGACTTAGATAACCAAGCTGGCGATGACATCAGCATAGATGCCACAGTTACATCCAGTAGTTCTGGTAGAGTAACACCAGATCATGCAGTCCCCGATTTGAGAGGGGAGAGCATGGAGGAAGAAAGTAGACACACTAGCCCTTTACCCCCAGGCACAGAGTCCAGAGGTAACACCCCTCATACTCTAGCAGAGCATGAGGCTGAGCAGACGCAAAATGCAAACCAGGCAATCAATGCAGAGCCTGCCCCGCAATCCATCAGGCGCTCGACTCGCTCTTCAAGGCCGCCGCTACGCATGCAGTACGATACCCTTGGTGAACCCTCTCGTGCTCGGCAGGCAACTTCATCAGGATTCTTTGCTGACCTTAAGCGTAAGATCTTTGGCTTTGATTAATCTGAGGTTCACAGGAGTGAACCCTGGTTTGAAAGGGGAGGATGTAACCCCACCAAAATTTGGGTTACTAAGATTTCTCCAGAATGTCGTCAGACTAGATTCCTACTTCCTTGGAAAACCCATGGTCACTGTTATTACTACCCCCTCCATTCATCCCTCCTCTGACGTCCATACCCCACCTGTTTTCCAACAACCCCTCGATCAGTGCACTAGTAACCCCCAAGATTAGTCTTAAGATTCCCCCTCCAGCCTTTGACCCCAGTAGCCAATGTCCAATGGTAAGCCTGTGTGTATTGAGACTGGTCGAGCCCTGTGAAACGCCCCTGCTTGTGTTAGACTATGTAGGTGTAATAAAACTCAAGGATGGAGCAAGCTAGCCAGTCTAGGGATATTGTTTTAAGCACCCCTCCCTTTGTTAGTGTGTA
This sequence comes from Diadema setosum, assembly GCA_033980235.1. Taxonomy (NCBI): domain Eukaryota; kingdom Metazoa; phylum Echinodermata; class Echinoidea; order Diadematoida; family Diadematidae; genus Diadema; species Diadema setosum. The sequence continues at coordinate 27,593,435 of CM067062.1, forward strand.
GGCACATCAAGAGAAACGAAAGGACCATGTCTCAGAAGAGGAAGGTCATTCTCGCTAGGACAAAGTAGTAGTTGCTTTGGGATTTAGGGATACTGTCCTACCATGGGCAAAGCCTATACAGAGTGGACTGGTTCTAACTGTAGACCAATATTTTCTGTGACAATGACGTAGAGTGCACGTCTACCCCAAATTCTGTCCTCTCTTATTCCTTTCCCTTCCCATTTCTCTGCCCCCCCCCCCCCATTTCCAATGAACTGTTTAGGCTCTGCGTGTGCCTTAAAGTATAGTAACTCCACACATTACTAGATTTACTTTAACCATGTTACATTGTATATTACAGATACTGTTGTGCTATATACAATGGCTGTAAGGGAATGACTGTTTGCAAGATTAGTATTTGATATGTCATATGTTCAGAACAAAGTGTGATCCACGCACTTCTGCATAAGAGATATGTACACTGTATGTGCAGTGGTCAAGTTTAATACATCATTTATGCAAATGAGGCATAATTATGTCTCTATACCCTAATTGAGTGCTTTTATGACTTATGCTATATGATTTGTCTAGTATGTTAACTAGAATCAGTGTTTGCATGAGTATAAACAATGTGTTATACAGCTATGCTGGTTAGGCAGGAGCTCTAGTGACCAAGGTCACAGGAGTGCAACTTTAAAGCCCTGTAGCCAGAAGGCTTGAGAGTGACTGGAAAGCCTGTCGTTACTGCCCTTGGTCAATGTTAAGACTTTGTCTGGCCAAGTGGATGGTCAGTACGTCAGTAATGTTCCTGGAAGTCAAGGGGAATGAGTGACCTCTAACCAATGAGGCAGACTTTGAATGATGTCATAGAAACATGAACCAATGATATTTCTGCTGGTCAGTTAACTTCCTGGAAGTTTCTGATTTTCTCGAGAAAGTTTGTAATATTAACATTTTACATAGAGACAGAAAAGTATAAAAGCCCATAGCTTTGGAGCAAATAGGCATATCTGCTTCCTGCCAGCGCTTTGAGGCCTGCACCCACTTTGCTTGTTACATCGACTGTGTGATCCAGAAAGTTTTCTCACACATTTATCTGCCGAGAGGTTACCACAAAATAACTGGTAAACCCTCATAAGCATCAGCTGTATTGTTATATACAAGTTTTATGTGCCTGTGATACAACTGGTTGTGGCACGTACATCCACTGACTGCCGTGTGGAGCAACTTGTAGTGAAAACGAGTGTTGGCTCTTTTGACTAGGTAAGTCATTGTGTTTTTTCATGATGTGTATTGCATTGCAGAGTGTTTGTTAATTAAGAACTCTAAACAATAGATTTGGAGATTGCGTATTGAGAGATTCTGATATCATGTATATAAATTCGGAAGCTAGTATACATGTTATGCTAAATGTACTGATGATCGATGATTGATGCTTGTATATTATTTGAAGATTACAATGCACTTCAAGGTATTTGCGCTTTGAATGTTTTATGAATGGACATGATTATGCATATACTAAAGTTCATTAACAGGCAGACAAAATTGGGAAGCTGACTTGGAATTAGAAGTCAGATGTTTGCATACATGCATATTGAAATGCCTTGTAGACCCTCACACTCAGAGAAAGTGAGGCTATGCTCGTAAACATTGAGGTCTACAATGAGTACCCCCCCCCCCCTCGTCTGGATTGACAGATTTATGTCAACTGACCGTTCGCTGTGAGTGGCGGAGGTCACTGCACTATTGAAATGTGGAATGTGAAACTCTAGAGGGGAGGACTAGCCACTAAATGTGAAGAACCTTGCAAAGAACTAAATGTGAGGAATAGCTGTGCGCTTGTGAATCTATGAATGGAGATATTCATGCTCTTTTTAATGTATACATGTTAACTGTACACGCGTGGTGAAGTGTACAACTGCTCAGTGTAATTATTGTGTGCGTGGAGCACTATTTCCACTCAAATTGTGAGATTTGAATTGGAGTCACAAATGTTAAATGATGACCCCAGATGAAGCAACTATACTGCCAGTTGATCAGATAGATCAAAGCTTTATTTGTGGCAGCAGTGTTGCATATAATTCAGAATGTTGAAATGTTAAACTGAAGTTTGAGAAGCTACATTGACCGTATAAGCACTTGTATATGTATGTCAAAGTGAATTGACAAACATTTGAATGTATGCGACTGGAATTTATGTCCGTATTGTCTACTGCGCTCATATAGGTTTGTGAGGCAAGTATGTATAGATAATGTACCAGATCAGATTTTCGAGTGGACTCCCATACTCCTGAAGAAATACTATTGATCAGATAGACACAATATTAGGAAAGTCCTGTGTCTTATAAACTCTTTTGACTAGATACATATTTGGATGAGAGCTTTGGCCCGCCTTTGCCTGGTTCAGCGTGACTGACGGCTACTGAGCATTGCATCAGCTACCGTGTACGACTGGTTTGCGACTTCTCTGGGCTCGTCGACAAGATAACCGGCGAGAGGGACAAAGAGACAGCAACGAGTCGAATTATCGTCATACACTGGCAAATATTTTGTTATGCTAATGTAACACAGGTTAAAATTGAGTCTGTGAACAAATTGAATTGAATGATGTACTTTGTTGAACGACAAACAAGCTAATAAAGTTTGTCATTGGATTATTTTGTCAAAACTTAATCCCAGGTGTGATATTCTTTATTTATGAACTCGGGAGTGTAACATTCGGGTTACATATGCATTTTACAATAGCTTTGATCGTAGCTTGAACGATTGAAGAGTGGAAATTTAATGTACTTCTAAGGATATCAATAATAGTAATAATTAGCAATGATCTGTACCTTTGAATGTTTCTGCAACAGTTATATGTCACTATACAAATGCTGTGGATCATCATCATCAGTGCTCTAAAATATAGCATGTAACAACATAGTGTATATTTATGTCCCTATGCGCTCAAGAAGACTGTACAGGTATTTAGAGAATAGGATATACAATTGCAATTGCAATGATACTGAGTTTCATATTTGTTTAGACTGTAAAAAGATGTATTTTCATTAGTAGACTTGAGGAGTATGCAAAGCATAATTGGGGAGATGCTTTTTAAAACACAAAAATACAATTAAAAAGAAAGCAAAATGCATATGATGACATGAAAGCATAGCTATGATTATGTGTGTACACACTATGATATTCTCTAGTACAGTTGAACCTCTATTATCCGGCCTCCCTTTATCCGGATCTCTCTATTATCCGGACGCAATCTCGCCGTGATTTTTTTATCTTTTTTTAAGAATTACAGGAGGAAAGGGGGATTCCTACTCCTTGAGAACTCCTACACAAACACACATGAATTACATATACTTGATACATTTCTTAATAATTATTTAGGTAAATCATCCCAAGAATTTACAAAAGAAAATGATTTCATTCTTGCAAACACGAACCTCTATTTTGGGGTCTGTTACTGAGTGTAACAATGAAAAGGTTGCAGTATACACATTACTACATGTGGTACTACAATGGGCTACATCAGTACATGTGTATGTATATGTACATGTATAAAGCATTGAGTCTCCCGTATCCGGCCAAATCCCTAATCCGGATGAGCCCCGGTCCCGCCTTGTCCGGATACGAGAGGTTCAACTGTACACGCATGTACTGGAAAGCAAAGGTGATACATCGTACAGCATACTTTACCACATATGTATCTCATTTCATTAGTCTTTCCTTATTTTCTCTTATGAGTCTATCAGGGGTTGTGGAACAATTTTCACTGAAGTATGCGTCTTCTGTTGTGCAATGTATGAGTACACTTCATACCTATAACACTTAACATTATTGTGCGATATAGCAGGGAGGTGGGGTCCCACCTCCCTGGATATAGATATCTCTGATTATTTTGCTCCTGTCTTTCTCAGCATCAGTATTGTCTTAAAGGAGACCTCTGGATGATTTTCAGACTTTTACATTATGAACAAGAGTAAATTGGTTACACTGGGTGCAGAGTTTCAGAATTTGTAGCGATTTGGATGAGGAATAGGAGTGTTTTCAAAATTTGTAACAAATCACAATGAACAAGGATGATGACATGACAGCCTCACAACAAGAATGCATGGGTAGGTGCTCAAGGAAGCAGAACAAAGAAGGAGGCATGCACAAATTCCACACAGGTGAACTTGTTAAGCATGTGGTTTTACATTGCTACATTTCTGAAATATGTGAGGCTCCTATGTCATCATCTTTGTTCAGTGTAATTTGTTTTAGGTTATCAGAGTATTGATTTCTCTGCTCAAGGACCACAATAAATTCCACAAATCTATACATGGAGCTGTTGATTTCATGTACTACAGGATGTGAAATTATGAAAATCGTCTGGAATGCCCCTTTAAGTGAACTGATGTTTAATATCGTATTGGGTATATTTAGTCGGGTCAAAACTTGCATTTCAGGTATATAACAAGGTATGTTATTCAGTTATTGTGGGAAATTAAAACCAGTTCTCTAGGAAATAGAAGGATTTTGTATGAAACTGTGTTTTCTTGCTTTCACCTTGAGTGCAATAAAGAATACACAGCTCTGCTGTACTCCATCTCTTCACTGTACGTGTGTAATCGTCTTGTCTCTGCAAATCTTTCACCAGGGATAGTGCTTGTCGATTTTCACAGAGCACCGCCTTCTGTTAAGACTGGATGAGCCAATGTTGTTGTGCTGTTTGGTGACTGTCATCGGCCATCTGCCGTGAAATTATTTACCACAAAACAAGTTTCATCCCACTCTTCACCACAGATATGAAGTAGGATTTTGGGTGTACAAATGTTGACACTCTGATCTGCCATGTACAGGGACATTCTTTGTGATGATCACATAAAAATACTGACAATTACAATTGTCCAGTGCATGTTTTTCACTATGTGAAGGTACAAAAACTAAGAAACAAAGATTTTGGACACGCAAAGCCTTGTTTCATGAGGGATTTATCATGAAAATCTGACCTCACTATTTTGGGTTCCTCTGGGTATGACCTCCATTTTATGACCTCTCCCAGGGACTCTGGATGAATGCTTTGTCTCTTTTAGGATGCTGCACCACTGACTCTGTGCCCAACTTGACTTCGTTGAATTGAGTCACAACAGAATGGTAAAGGCTTTGTTCAACTCGGACATAAAGTTATTGAATTGAAAAGTTTTTCACACGTTTTCAGTGAGCAGTGATATTACACGTATATGGAGTCATATCATGTGTGAGGACATTTGATGGGGCTGTGATGTGTACATAAAACATGATTTAGAAACTATAACACTCCTTTGAAGGGTATCGTTATTACAACTCTACAAAAATTTGATGAAAACGTTGCAAAAAAGGGGGCATTTAGTGAAGATTCATGTAGAAGTTTATGGGAGATTTTTCTCTCCGTCATATATTGTGTGTTTGTGACTAATGCCACTATTTTGTGACAGTATGTGTAACCATATAGACTTTCATAACTCTATGTAATGCCAGATTTTAATCAAACTTTGACTGCTCTGGTGATTTTATTTTGTACATTTCTATTTCAGTTATATCTTCTACATGTCTTGTGTTGAGTTGTGTTTCACTTTTTTAAGAGATGACAGCTCTCCCCTGAGCCAGCTCACCACCCTCATAGAAGATGATTCATTAAAACAAATGTGCAATATAATTATGTTACTGTATGTGCTGTATGCTAGGTATTCTTACATCAATAAGTTTCAAGATTTCTGAGCAGAGCTTGGATGAAAACATCCCCATGTTTGTATACCACATTGTGGACCGGTTTGGTGAGATCAATGTAGATCTCATTGTATATCTCAGAGTTTTGAACACAGCTCAATCCATATCTTTTAGTTTTTCCTCTCCAACTACACAACAAAAAGCAGAAGGCTTTTTTTTTCTTTCCATTTCATTGGTGAATAACGTTTAAAGCACATCTCCTGTATTACATCATTACATTGGTGTGTTTGGTACCAATGACGTATTTTTCTGCTCAAATCTGTTGCTGTATGTACAGCTAGAGCTTTAAAATTCTGTTCACTTGACAGGTTCTGTGAATGGATTGTGTTTATTTGATGTAGGAGTCATTATGATCCTTCCCTTAATTCCACCATTTCATGCATGGGAGAATGCTGCAGGTATAGGTACACACAAAAAATACTATAGTAAACAAAAAAAAAATGAAATAGGTGAGTGGAGAAACTAATTTTCATAAAAGTTGTTGCAAGTAAATTGCAATTCTTGCACAATTCAGAAAAAAAAAATCAGTGAAATGCAGTCATCATTAAGGGTTCCCAAGGACATTTTATTACTGTAGAGCATGGCCAGACTTGTATTTTGTTTTAAGTTTTAATGTATACATTTGTTATCACTTTTTCTTAGTTTAAATTTTGCTTGTATTCATAGTCTAAAGAGAGAAAGAGAAAGAGAAAGAGAGAGGGGGAGGGGGAGGGGAGGGAAAGAAAGAAAGTGTATAATTATGTGACTGTGCATGTGTGCAGGGGGAGATGGGGGCAATGTGTATGCAGGTGTACAGGTGAATGTATGCTCTGTATGGGTGTGTGCAGGGGGAGGGTATATATTATAATGTATGTGTGCCCCCTCCCCCCCCCCCCCCCCATGACGATGATGACAAAGTATTTTGTGAGTGCAGTATAATGAAGTCTTCCATCTGAAAAATGTAAATCAATTATACTGTAACTACATGTACACAGAATACAAGAAGTACTGACAAGAAGCTACCTTAAAGGACAAGTTCACCTTCATAGACTTGTGGGTTGAGTAAATGCAGCAATATCAGTAGAACACATCAATGAGAGTTTGAGGAAAATCGGACAATCCGTTCAAAAGTTATGAATTTTTTAAGTTTCTGCTCAGTCACGGCTGGATGAGAAGACTACTATAGCTTGTGATGTCAGAGTACAACTATGTAAAGAAAGTATAAAGAAAATTCAGGATATTCTCACTTTTCTCACATAATAAAAGAACACTTGACTTCTCTCTTTCAGATG